>CAUYSK010072808.1:0-13815 GCA_963575035.1 Avahi laniger
AAATTAATTGGACAGCTAAAAATATAAAGAAAAAATTAGCCGGGCATGGTGGTGCATGCCTGTAGTCCCAGCTACTTGGGAGGCTGAGACAGTAGGATCGCTTGAGCCCAGGAGTCTGAGGTTGCTGTGAGCTAGGCTGACACCACGGCACTCGCCCCAGGCAAGAAAGTGAGACTCTGTCTCAAAAAAAAAAAAAAAAACTTGTAACCTCTCTTGTCCTATTTATACTGCTGTCCCCTGCCGGACTACTTTGAAGCAAGTCTCAAATATTATGTAATTCCATCTACTCATATTCAGTGGTTATTTCTAAAAAATAAGAACTCTTTCTGTAAACACAACCAAAATCTCATTATCACACCTAACATAATTAGCAATAATTTCTTAATATCCTCAATTAGCCAGTGTTCAGATTTCCTGAAATACCTCAGACATTTTACCAGTTGGAGTTGCTTGACTCAGAGTGCAAACACTTGGTTGATATATCTCTTAAATCTCTTTGATTTCTATAGTTCCCCCCTTTCTAATTTTTCTTGCACTTTATACGTAGAAGAAACCATTGTTTGCAATTTTAAAACTCGTTTTGAAATGGCAGGAAGTTCCTCATCAAAGCCCGTGTCAGGTCAGCGTGACACCCGGGTGACACTGTGAGGCAATCCTCATCTCTCCCCTTTAACCTTTAGGCCCAGCCTTCTCCTGGGCTGCAGCCCTTCCAGGAAAAAACAAACAAACAAAAAAATATGACGAATCAGTTAAACCTTAAATTTGATCAGAAATTCCTCCACTCTTCCACAGAAGGCATGTTGAAATATTTGGCCGGAGAGGAGCTCTAGGACTCAACGGCTGACGTTGCAAGATTACTGTAAGGCCAGGTGCAGTGGCTCGTGCCTGTCGTCCTATCATTTCGGGAGGCCGAGGCAGGAGGTTCACTTGAGGCCAGGAGTTTGAGACCAGCCTGAGCAAGAGCAAGACGTCGTCTCTACAAAAAATAGAAAAATTAGCTGGGCATGGTGGTGCATCTGTGGTCCCAGCTACTGGGGAGGCTCAGGCAGGAGGATCACTTGAGCCTACACGTTTGAGGTTGCTGTGAGCTGTGATGATGCCACTGTACTCTAGCCTGGGCAACAGAGAGTGACTCTGTCTAAAAAAAAAAAAAAAGAAAGAAAAGAAAAAGAAAAAGAAAGAAAGAAAGGAAAGAAGGTCACTGTAGAGCATTGAGTGGTGCCCCCCCAGCAAAATATTTGTTTGTGTCCTGACCCCAGAAACTGTGACTTGAATATGACCTTATCTGGGAAAAGAGTATTTACAGATGCGATTAAATTAAGGATCAGTAGACGAGATCATTCTGGATTATCTGGGTCCTAAATCCAATGACGAGTGTCCTTCTAAGAGACATATGGAGGAGAAGGCCCGGTGGCCGTGGAGACAGAGACTGGGGGGATGCAGCCGCAAGTCAAGGAAAGAGACAAAGAAGCGAGTCTTCCCTGGAGCCGCTGGAGAGAGCGCGGTCGGCGACAGCTTGACTTCAGACTGCCGGCCTCCAAACTGCGAGAGAATAATTTAAGCCACCACGTTTGTGGCAATTTCAGGAAGGAGTTTTAAGGAAACAGAGCCCCTGAATTCCTACCACAGACAGTTTCTCCTCCCACCCCCTGTTGGGTGGCCCCCACGGGACTATTCACTTCCTTCTCTTGTCACATTTAAACGGAAATACTGTCTTATAAAGCATCAGAGTAGGTGGCCCAAGGGGGCCGAAGAGCCCCAAGCTCGTGCCAGATGGGCCTGGCAGGTGTGTCCCGAAGTTCTTTCAATCCGTCCTTCCTGTTCAGTAGCATCTCCTCACAGCCAGAAGTAAACCGCAGAGGCCCAGACTCATTTGTTGACTAGTGCATTTATTAATTCAAGACTGACTTACTGAATGTTCCCTTGATGCCAGGCGTTGGGCTACGTGCTGTAGAGACACGTGTAGATCATTACACGACTGCGTGGTACGTGTGTCGATGGCAGAGATGGCACAGAGAAGAGGGCCTGACCCAGACTAGAGAGGAAGAGATGCTGGAGGCTTGGAGGTTAGAGGGTAGCCACGAATTGCATGTGGCTTTTAAATTTTAAATTAATTAAAATTAAATAATACTAAAAACTCACTTCCTATCACCCCATTTCAAGAGCTCAATAGCTACATATATACAGTATTACAGAACATTTCCATCATTATAGAAAGTTCTGGCCAGGCATGGTGGCTCATGTCCATCATCTTAGCACTTAGGAAGCAGAAGCAAGAAGATTGCTTGAGGCCAGGAGTTTGAAACCAGCCTGGGCAACCTTGAACTCCTGGGCTCAAGCGATCCTCCCTCCTTGGCCTCCCAAAGTGCTAGGATTACAGGCGTGAGCCACCGCGCCCAGCCTCATCTTCCAGACTAAAACTCTGTCCTCATGAAACATTCACTCCCCATCCACCTCTCTTTCCAGCCCCTGGTAACCATTTTACTTTCTATCTCCAAGAATTTGACTCCTAGGTACTCCAAATAGCTTTGCTTTTTCTGACCAACTAATTTACTTAGTATAATGTCTTCAAGGTTCATTCATGTTGTAGCATGTGTCCTTTCTTTCTAAGGTTGAATAATATTCATTTGTGTGTCTATACCACATTCTGTTTATCCACTCACCAACTGGTGGACACTGAGGTCTCTTCCACCTTTTGGCTATTGTGAATGATGCTTCTATGAACACGGGTGTACAAATACTTGTTTGGAGTCCCTGCTTTCAATACTTTTGGCCACATACCCAGAAATGGCATTGTTGGATCGTATGATAATTCTATGTGGAATCTTTTTTAGGAACTGCCGGGCTGTTCCGCAGTGGGTGTCCCACTTTGCATTCCCACCAACAACGCACAGGGTTCCAATTTCTCCACAAGCTTGCCAACACTTGCTATTTTCTTTTGGATTTGTTTTCGTTTTTTATAATAGCCATCCTAATGTGTGTGAAGTGGTATCTTGTGCTTTTGATTTGAATTTCCCTAGTGATTAGCAATATTGACTATTGTAATGGCAAATGTGCTTATTGGTCATATGCATGTCTTCTTTGAAGAAATGTCTATCTAAGTCTTTTGCTCATTTTTTAATTGGTTGTTTTTTTTTTGTTGTTGTTGTTGTTCTTGAGTTGTAGGAACTCTTTATACAGCCTAAATATTATCATATATATATGGTTTACAAATATTTTCTCCCATTCCATGGGTTGCCTTTTCACTCTTTTGATAGCGAGTATCCTTTGATGCACAAAAATTTTTAATTTTGATGAAGTCTAATTTATATATATTTTTTCTTTTGTGCTTTTGGCATCATATCCAAGAAATCATTGGCAAATTCAACATCCTGAAGATTTTCCCCTGTTTTCTTCTAAGAGTTTTATAGTTTTAGCTCTTACATTTAGGTCTTCAGTCTTTTTTGAGTTGATAGGTGGATAGATTTTAATCTGATACACAAAGAAATAGGGCAGCAGAGCCTGGTCCTGAGTATGTAGTACACTGAGAGAGAGATGCCACCTTCCTAAGCCTCTCGGGTAGAATAAAATCAGATTGTACGTGAAAAACCAGTAGACTTCAGAGAAAATCAAACCAATCTTTTCTTCCGTAATCCCCTGCCTTCCAGGTAATTCCGCAGTCAAATGAAAGAGAGAGAGGAAGATGATAGGACAGAACACACAAGATGTAACAAAGAAAGGTGTTCGTCATAGAGAGAAAAGGGAAGTAATTGTGTTTACATGAATCCTGACAGTGTCTTACAATATAAAAGGAAGAATATTTTCCATCTGCTGAAAAATCCAGCCTGGGCATGCGTAAATATTCGGAGTTACCCCTCTGGCCTCATTTTGGGGTGTCTCAGCCTACCACGGTTACCTCTGATAGTTAACGCTTTCTCGCAGAATCACAAAGGCCCACAGAATGAAAGCGGTTGCTAAGAGTGCTTGTGAAAAGTAGGAGTTAAGCATCTGGATCCTTTTTTTTTTTTTTTTTTTTGAGACAGAGTCTCACTGTGCTGCCTGGGCTAGAGTGCCGTGGCGTCAGCCTAGCTCACAGCAACCTCAAACTCCTGGGCTCAAGTGATCCTCCTGCCTCAGCCTCCCGAGTAGCTGGGACTACAGGCGTGCGCCACCATGCCCGGCTAATTTTTTCTATATACTTTTAGTTGTCCAATTAATTGCTTTCTAATTTTAGTAGAGATGGGGTCTTGCTTTTGCTCAGGCTGGTCTTGAACTCCTGAGCTCAAACAATCCGCCCGCCTCGGCCTCCCAGAGAGCTAGGATTACATGGATCCTTATTCTATGCCTCTCCTGCCAAGAATACAGACTTTGTCTTCAAGTACCTCTTAGATTGTTGGGATAACTAGACGTAGATGTTTGATGCACACATTTGTTTGCTGGAAGTTATGAGATTAGCAATTAGGGAGTGAGGCAGAAAGTGGCAGGAACATGATATTGCAAAGGGAGGTTGGGAACCATCTGTGAAGGACTTTGTATGTTAGTCCAGGGAATGTGAGCTTTAACCTAGAGCAGAGGTGACAAACTCAAAATCCCACAGAGACCATGTATGTCAATAAGGAAAACTGACCAGAGGTGAGTAGTAGGGAATGGTGGGGACTGCGGCAAAGTGCAGAACTCATGCTCCGCCTAAAGGGGCAGCTACTCTCAGCTCCAGCTGATTGTGACCACATGGGATTATTGGTCCAATACATCTTCCAGTTTTCTAAGAGAAGACAGAAATCCAGGACGGCCCCAGGTTTTTAAAAACTACAGGCCAAACCAAACTGGTTTTTAAGATTGATATAGCCCACGGGCCATCGGTCTGCCACCTTGGCCATTGAAGGGAGCTAGTGAAGGTGTTTAGGTGAAAAAAAGTGTACGATCCTATCTGTGCTTTAGAAAAATCAAATTGCTGTGTGGGAGATGAATTGCAGGGAATAGACTAGATGAAGGAAAACCAGTCAGGAACCTGTTTCAACAGTCCAGGCGCGAGGTGACAGTAGTCAGTGCCAGGACAGGGCAGCGGGGAATGTTGGTGGCCTGACTTGGAGTCCAGCATTCGGAGGGAAGAATTTAGCTTTGGTGCGCATCTAGAAGAAGGCAAATGCACTCTTTCAACGCGCCCTTCCCACACACCCCCCTTTCCTAAACTGGGAGCTGAAAGGCACAGGGCGGATAGATAATCCTTAAAGCCAAAGGGCAGGGAATTTCAGCAAAAACTTCAGTTCTTCTTGCAGTCTAATTTTACTCACGATTATTTTAGAGATAGACTCCTTAAATGACTCCTCCAATCCTCATCCGCTCCCATGGGATAATTTTAATTTACAGGCTCAGCACAAAATTCAAATTAAAAACATGTATATCACGGTGTTGAGCTCTTTCAAGCAGCCAATGGGAAATGCAGGGCCAACTCCTCCACAAGAGTGCTGGGCTCTGATCCCAGCAGAGAGGGGACCTGGCTCCCAGAGAGGCTGTTTCATGGAGACAGACACATGAGAAGTGGGCTTCGGATCCATGTCACGGTCTTTCTGGTTGTGTAGCCGGTCCCCAGGGTCCTCGGAAGCAGGCAGAGGGTAAGGAAGTGGGAGTGCAAGGGAGGAAGGGCGACTTCCTTCCAGGAATGTTTCTGGCACCCACAAGTGTCGTGCTAGCACTTTTTTTCTCTGCAGACCCTTCCAGTTTTTGAGGGTTGTACTTTTGGGTGTGGGCACAGGAGACGGCTCTCACGTGCTGCAGAGCAAAGCCTCCCCTTCTTGGCACCGCGCGGGAGTGGGCGTCCCATGGGATAAGGGAAAGGACGGGGCAGTCAGGCAAAGGTTAGGGGAGGAAGCAGAGGCTAAGGCTCAGAACGGCTCCAGGAAATGTTTGTATTTCTCCACCAGGAGGGAGGACAAACATGCTTTTTTCATGCCTTCTGGGCAGCTTTGCACGGTCTCCAGCACAGAATGAGTCCGAGGAGGAAAGAGCAAAGCTGAAAATAAAAACTATCCTGGGGCTGGACCCAGCAACTCCTCTACAGCATGAATCTCATCGGACCCACCGGCCGCCTCCCAGAAATGACCGCTTTCGTGCAACTGCATGCTTTTCTCAGCCTTGTCCGGCGACAGGCTTCGCCTCTCGGGGAGACAGGCGGCTTGTGACCTGGGCTCCAGGAAAGGACCTCACCAGGACTCTCGTTTCCTGGCTGGAGTTTCTCTTCTCGGTGTGCTAGCAGCATCCACCCACATAGGCGGGCCCTGCATCTCGGGTGATGCGGTTGGACACGCAGCAGTTGGGTGAGTGGTAGCCGTCAGATAAGCATCTGTGCCTTTGTGGGGACTCCGGGGCCACTAGGCACCCAGGACACTTGTCCTCTCTCCGCCATGTACAACAGGTCGTGCTGCCTCATTGAGGGGGACCCCATCTCCCAGGTGATGCCGCCGCTGCTCATTCTGGCCTTCGTGCTGGGCGCCCTGGGCAACGGGCTGGCCCTGTGTGGCTTTTGCTTTCACATGAAGACCTGGAAGCCGAGCACGATCTACCTTTTCAACTTGGCCATGGCCGATTTCCTCCTCATAGTCTGCCTGCCCTTTCGGACGGACTACTACCGCAGACAGCGACACTGGGCATTTGAGGATATTCCCTGCCGGGTGGTGCTGTTCATGATGGCCATGAACAGGGCTGGGAGCATCGTTTTCCTCACGGTGGTGGCTGTGGACAGGTATTTCAAGGTGGTGCACCCCCACCACATGGTGAACGCCATCTCCAACCGCACGGCGGCCAGCATTGTCTGTGTCCTTTGGACCATAGTCATCCTGGGGACTCTACATCTTTTGATGGAGAACCACCTGTGTGTGCAAGAGAAGTCGGTGTCTTGTGAGAGCTTCATCATGGAGTCTGCCAATGGCTGGCACGACATCATGTTCCAGCTGGAGTTCTTTTTGCCTCTTGGAGTCATCTTGTTTTGCTCCTTCAAGATTGTCTGGAGCCTGAAGCAGAGGCAGCAGCTGGCCAGACAGACTCGGATGAAGAAGGCCATCCGGTTCATCATGGTGGTGGCTGTTGTGTTCGTCACGGGCTACCTGCCCAGTGTGTCAGCCAGACTGTATTTCCTCTGGACAGTGCCCTGGAGTGCCTGTGACCCCTCCGTCCACCTAGCCCTACACGTCACCCTCAGTTTCACCTACATGAACAGCATGCTGGACCCCTTGGTGTATTATTTTTCAAGTCCCTCCTTCCCCAAATTCTACACCAAGCTCAAAATGCGCAATTTGAGACCCAGGCAGCCAGGACACCCTAAGACATCAAAGCCGGAAGAGATGCCAATTTCAGACCTCTGTGGCAAGAGTTGCGTCAGCGTGGCAAGTAGTTTCCAAAGCCGGTCTGATGTTCTGTGGGATCTCCAAATGTGTTGAATGGCACTAAGTCAACTGACCAACTACATCTAGGAGGACAGATTGGTGACTTTAGGATGAATTCATGCTAAGGGGTGAGGGGCATTGGAAACGTCACCACCCTTTCTGAGCTGTATCCTCACGCTGTTGGAAATGAAATGCACATGACTATACCTTTTTGGAAGGTTCCAGTTGATCGAAGTGAGTTGGTTGACTTTATATGATCTGATTACAAGGGTAAGGCACCCGATGGGCTGTGGCTGGGGGTTAGGAAGTGCACGGCCCCTGTGCACTTTAAATGGCTGAGTAAGTGGGAATGAATGTTTAAATGGGTCACGTTCTCTTTCTGGCGCGTGGGAAGCAGTTAATGAACTTAAAGAGCTATCAGTATTTCCTATCCTCTGACCTTAGAGCATTACTTCTCTTGCAAAACAGAAACTGGCTACATTAATACTTTTATTTCAGGCTGGGTGAGGCTCTTTTGACTGGGTTGCCTTGGTCCTCATGGTTTTATCTTCACAGGGACTCCTGTACACATTTCTTTGTTATTATTTTGACTTCCCAGTAGCCCGAGAACAACAGCCAAACAGTCCGCTCTGACCTTCTTCAAGCTCCACGTTTTTCTGCAAATCTTTGCTTTTTTAAGAAGATGCTGAGAGACATGTTTACCTGCCCTGGTTTCTCCAGTGGGATGTGCTGAATACAGCATAATTGCTTTCGACTGCTAGTTATGTGACCGAGAATTGAAATTATTCATTCATTTATCTCCAAGTGTGTATTGCATTCATATCTGGTGGCAGGCACGATGCTTGTGTCCTTTTTACCGGGAGGGTCATTAATCAACTCTCATGTGACAGCAAAGTTTTTCAGGTGGCAAACAGAGAACTTAATGACTTTCATCCTTTCATGGAATATAGTTTCTAGACCTTTTCTGTGCAAACATCAGGGTTATCCTCTTGTTGCAAGACTGCTTTATGCACAAGTTTCCCAGATATGTATCTGGAGCCCTGAAAACTAGATGACTTTATGAAATGACAGGCTGCCCCTGAATTTCCAAGCCAACCTTAGCTCCCGTCTCAAGCTATGAAGTGGTAAAAGTAGTTCTCGACTCCTTTGTCTACACTCTCTCAAAATTCCCAGGGCTCTCTCCCTACATTAGGACCTGGCCATCTTCTAGTCTTTGGTCTCAAAACACCCGTGTAGGCTGTCTCTATTATTTCTTTTTTCAGAGGCACTGAACAGCCCAGTGATGAAACATATAGGCCAGAGAAAGTCAGATAAAACTTAAGTTTGAATCTCAGCTCTGCCACTTACCAGATGTGTGACCTCTGGGTAGATCTTATGTAACCGCTGTTAGCTTCAGCCTCCTCATCTGTCAAACAGGGGCAACATCAGTGCTGACTTCGAAGGGTCATTGGGTGGATTCAGTGAATGTGCAACCCTGAAGTGAAAGGAAAGACTTTGTTCACTGTCATAATATCCCGGGTACCTAGAAGAGCACCTGCACGTAGTAGGTGCTTAATAAATATTTGTTGACTGAATGAATGAATAAGTGCATGTAAAGCATTATGCCCTGTGCCTGGCAGTAAATGCTCAATATTATGACTTATTATATTAACACGTTTTACACATACAGAAACGGAGGCACAGAAGCGATTTCCTGTGGGGTTCAGAGCCCCTAAGTAGCTGCTCCATCACCACGCCTGCATTCCCCTCCTCCCCAGCTCCCTGGCAGGAGTGAAAGCAAAGAGTGTAATCAGCACCAAAGAACCATGTCTCCTCCCAATAGAAATCTGTGAAAACTCACACTTCTGCTTTTAATTCTATTCTTAGTTATAATTCTTTCCTGGGCTGTTCCTTTCTTGCTTCGTTGTAATAAAAGTGGATTCCGAAAGAAAGTCTGTGTCCTGCGTGTGACTCTAGGTTAAAAGATTCCTAGGACTTCGCCCTCCAAGGAAAAAGGCTCTGCTATCCAGAGGCACATGGCAGGGAGGTAAACAGAGGTTCTCGCTAAAAAACGGCAAGAACAAACAAAAAGAAAGAAAAATCAAACCAGGCTGGGCGCAGTGGCTCACACCTGTAATCCCAGCACTTTGAGAGGCTGAGGCGGGAGGATCGCTTGAGGTCAGGAGTTTGAGACCAGCCTGAGCAACAGCGAGACCCCATCTCTACAAAAAATTAGCCAGGCATGGCGATGTGCACCTATAGTCCCAGCTACTTGGGAGGCGGAGGAAGCAAGATCACTTGAGCCCAGGAGTTTGAGGCTGCAGTGAGCTCTGATGACACCACTGCACTCTACCTGGGGCAACAGAGCAAGACCCTGTCTCAAAAAACAAAAAGAAAAGGACAGAAAAATCAAAGCAAACCTTGAACCAGTTCTTTTTTTTTTTTTTTTTTAGAGACGGGGTTTCACTCTGTGGCCTGGGCTGGAGCGCTGCCTCCTGATTAGCTGGGACTACAGGTGCGAAAGATGGGGTCTCACTCGCTATGTTGCCCAGGCTGGTCTCAAACTCCTGAGCTCAAGTGATCCTCCCGCCTCGGCCTCCCAGAGTGCTAGGGTTACAGGCGTGAGCCACCGCGTCCGGCTTCAAACCCAGACTTGATTTTACATTTGCTTCCCCTTTTAAGTTCGCAGAATGTGATGAAAAATAAGTCAAATCAAGAAGTTTCTTCAGAAATTGTAAGGAAGAGGAGCGTACCTTTGGTGACAAAGCTTTGTTTAAACTACCTGAAATAGGAAAACAGTCAATTTAGACGAAAATGTTTTCTCCTTTTAGGGTCTTTCAGGAAAAGTCACATAAAAGCTAGAAGAGGTATTCAACCAGATAGTCTACAGGGATTATGTGGAAAAAAATAAGAGGTACCTTTTATTGGTGCGGATGATAACACTTTAAGTTTTGGTCTGTTCTGAGAACGGGCTTCCCTACATTTCGTCACAACTGAAATGTTAAGATGCTGTCTGAGCTCCCTAGTGCGCCGGGGCTGCTCGGAGGGGACAGAACCCTGGGTGCAAGCGGTTAAGCCAGTTGTTAAAAATTCTACAGTGAGGTGGGGACTTGGCCACTCTGTGATATGTGGTCTCCACTGGTGGCCTCGAGACACCATCATCACAGCGAGCGTGTAAAGGGCTCCCAGACCAGCTACATCCCTTGCAGGTCCTGGTGAAAAATGAAAATGCAAGGTCTCTTGTTCAAAAAGTATTAGGATGTCAAGATGGTAACAGCAGAGCATTAAACTGGGCACAGGGCCCTTCTGAGCTCATCCATAAAGCCAGGGCTCTAAGAGAGAGAGACAGACAGACAGACAGAGACAGAGAGATATGGAGTAGAATAAACAGACGGGCTCACACATAGGGCCCAATCTATGTGCACATCCCAGTGTATCAGAATATAAAATGCTATTGCCAGCGGAGGTCAATACTTTATCCCTTGGAAGGATTCATTCACTCATTCATTCCCTCTTCCGAGGAACATTAATTAAGCACCAGCTCTGTACCAGGCAGAGGAGAAGAAACACAAATGAAAAACATAGTCCCTGACCCCACAGGGTCCATTGAGCAACCAAGGGGGAAAAATAACATGGTAAATCCGGGTAACTGCGGTGAGAATGGCGAAACGGGCTTCCACGGGAAAATCCAGGGGCCCTTCCTCCTGCATTAGGGGACGGGGACAGTCCTCTGAGAGGCAGTGGCTTGCGAACTTGGCCCTGCAGGATGCATAGGAAACCGCTAGGGAATCCCTGCGAAAGGCTATTGCAGGCAGAGCTGGAGAGGTGAGAAAGAGCAAATTAACTGTTTGGGAGGCACAGGAAGACAGTGGGGTCGCTGCAGCTGTGACCACCTGGAGAGAAGCGAAGTCCTGAGTTTGGCTGGGGAGCGAAGCGTCTGTTCACAACCCTTCAAGTGACAGAAGACTCATGAAAAGCCTTTAAGATTCCTTATTTTTTAAAAAAAATGATGTTTCTTTATTTGTAGAAGGCATTTTTTTGTTGTTCAAAATTCAAAGAATACACAGATACATAAAGTAAGGCGTAAACGTCTTCTTTTGGTTCCTCTTAATCCTATTTCCAGGAAATGGCAACTTCAGCATTCAGGGTATATATGCATTTTGCACACAGATAAAGAGTCTTTTGCATTATTTTACAGAAGCAAGATCATACCCCATACATCTGTGTCACTTTAGATCTAGATACTGTTTTGCAAAGTAGTTTCATCGTAAGTAACTTCCCACATCACAACACAGAAATTGAGCTCATTCTTTTTAACTACATTGTATTGTATAAATCAGCGGTCTTCAACTTTCTTGGCCCCAGGGACCACGTTCATGGAAGACAATTTTTCCATGGGGCGGGTGGTGGTAGATCTCTGTGGCCTGGGGGTTAGGGACCACAGGTATAAATGATCCATGTATAGTTTACTTAACCAATGGCCTTTTAATAGACATTTAAGCTGTTTTCAATTTTCTTCTGTTGCAACCTTGCTATGGTGAATAGTCCAAATGATGTGTCTTTGGGCACATGTGTCAGGGGTTG
Organism: Avahi laniger; assembly: GCA_963575035.1. Taxonomy (NCBI): domain Eukaryota; kingdom Metazoa; phylum Chordata; class Mammalia; order Primates; family Indriidae; genus Avahi; species Avahi laniger. The sequence continues at coordinate 11,922 of CAUYSK010072808.1, forward strand.
GGGAAGATTCTGGATGATCCTTAGATGTGGTGTTGTTGGGTCAAAAGACAGCTATGTTTTGGAGAGGTGTAGCACACAGGGCTTAAGAGCCTTGGAGCCAGACTGGGTTCAGACCCCATCTCTTTAGTAGCTGTGTCACCCATGGCAAGTTACTTAACACTTCAATGCTTCGCTTTTCCTGTTTGTAAAATGAAGAACAAAGGGTCATCGTGAACACTAAATGAGTTCAGATGTATAAAGCACCTAGAATAGTGCCCAACATAGAGTAGGCACCATTTCTGTATTAGCTCTTGTTAGAGTCTTGACAGATACCACCAAATTGTCTAACAAAAAGGCCAAACCAATTTATACTCCCACTAAGAGTGTATGAAAAATTCTTCTGTTGCACACTCTTGCACACAAGATATTTTGTTTAATAAGCATTTTTCTCCTTTAACAAAAAAAAAAACTTCAATCCTTTAAAATGATGAAGTCCAATTGTATCAATTTATTCTTTTGCTGTATGTGCTGTTGGTGCTGTACCTAGGATAGACTTTGTCTGACCCCAGGTCATGGAGACTTACTCTTATGCTTCTTCTAAGAGTTTGATAGTTTTAGCTCTTACTGTTAGGTCTGGGATGCATGTCGAGTTAATTTCTGCATACGGTGGAAGGAAGGGAGTCTGGTTCTATTGCTTGTGGCTGTCTAGTTGTCCCAGCATCATTTATCAAAAAGACTATTCTTTCCCCATTTACTGTCTCGGTGCCCTTGTTGAACATCAGCTGATCGCAAACGTAAGGGTTTATTTCCGCACTCTCAGCGCTGCTCCCTCGATCGATAACATCTGTCCCTATGCCAGAAGCTCACTGTCTGGATTACTGTAGTTTTTCAGGAAGTTTTTAAATTGGGAAGTGAGAGTTCTCCAACTTTGTTCTTCTTTCAAGATTATTTGGTTATTCTGGTTTGTCCTTAGGTTTTTTTACATTAAACCCAATACCACATTTCAAAACCCTGAAATAATACTCTACCCCTTTAAAAAAAAATATATATATATGTGTATGCATATCTGCCAGCCAGTATACTTAGTTTCTTATCTCTCTACTCCCTGGCTTCTACCACTTCATCTGCCTCATCAAGGGCTCTGGGGTCCCTTATTTCCTCCTAGCCAAGGGTCTCGACTCAACGTCATTGACACTCTGCAGAGGGAGGTCTCCCAAAGTGGCCCCAATGCACTCTGCTTCCTGGTGCTCCCACTATTATGTGGCCCGTCCTAGTGGAATACGGACTGGCTATGTGACGTGCTTTAACCAATTGACTTGTGGGAGGTGATGTTCTGGGATTTCCAAGCCCAAGCATTAAGAAGTTCTGCTTGTGGTCAGGCGTGGTGGCTCACGCCTGTAATCCTAGCACTCTGGGAGGCCGAGGCGGGTGGATCGCTCAAGGTCAGGAGTTCGAGACCAGCCTGAGTAAGAGCGAGACCCCGTCTCTACTAAAAAATAGAAAGAAATTAATTGGACAGTTAAAAATATATAGAAAAAATTAGCCGGGCTTGGTGGTGCATGCCTGTAGTCCCAGCTACTTGGGAGGCTGAGGCAGTAGGATCGCTTGAGCCCAGGAGTCTGAGGTTGCTGTGAGCACGGCACTCACTCTAGCCAGGCCAACAACGTGATACACTGTCAAAAAAAAAAAAAAAAAAAAATTAAGAAAACATTTATGCAGTTTCTCCCATAGAAAGTGTACATCTCAAATGTCTTTTTTTTTTTGTTTTTTTTTTGAGACAGAGTCTCACTCTCTTGCCTGGAGCGAGTGCCGTGGCATCAGCCTAGCTCACAGCAACCTCAAACTCCTGGGCTCCAGCAATCCTACTGTCTCAGCCTCCCAAGTAGCTGGGACTACAAGCATGAGCCACCATGCC
>CAUYSK010072809.1:0-50725 GCA_963575035.1 Avahi laniger
CACCACCCAAATGATGGACATATTTGAAACTCGGACTTAGGGAGGGAGGTGGGGGCAAGGGCAACATATGTAACAGAAACATCTGTACCCCCATAATATGCTGAAATAAATTAAAAAAATTAAAAAAAAAAAAAAAGAATATTGGTATGATTTTTCCCCAATCATGTATACCACTATCATCATATGCAACTAATATGTAATAAATGCTTATACATATACATAAAACAACTAATTAATTTATATCCTACCCCATTCCCACTCCATTATCTAATATGATAATGTTAAGTGCCAAAATTGTCTCAGATCCACTGCTGACCTTAGAGAAGGAGTAGGAGGTAACATAGTATTGTATTAATAGAAATATTCCCAGGAATATAGACAATGAAATTAAGCCTGAATGTCAAAGTTACATTTACTCGATGTGGACAATCATTCCCTTTCTCCAATCATCAGTTTCCCCTACAAAAATATATCTATGGGTAAAATATATTACATGATAAAGGGCTTTGTAAACTATTGTTGCAGGATAATTTACTAAAATATTTATTTTTATTCTGCTACTATGGAAAAGTGAGAAAAATGACAATTAGCCTACCTTGCTTATCCCTAAAACCTTTCGTTTTAAGAATTTGAACTTCTGATGTCTCCGGAGGACCTTGGTTTCCTTTTTTGCTGTTGAGTCAAAATCAAATTGCACTAAATGCAATATGGTATCCTGGATGGGGTCCTGGAACATAAAGAGAATGTTAGTGGCAAAAAATGGTGAAATCCATAATTTCCTGAAATAAAAAAAAAGAAAAAAAAAGAAAAACTGTTGAAATCTGAATAAAGTCTGGGGGTTATTTAATAATATTAATTTTTTTTAATTGACAAATGTACCTAGATAATATAATACTTTAACATTAGGGGAAGCTAGGTTTGGGAGCATACAGGAACTCTGTATTATTTTGAAAACTTTTCTGTAAATCTAACATGATATTAAAATATAAAGTTTGTTTAAAATATTAAGATATGTGACTTACCTGAATATAAAAATTCCTGTCAACATTTTTGTTAGGGTAGTATAAAGGAGACGTGGCTAGAAATCAAGGTCAAAACCATTTCAACCTTTGAGAAGAGTTAGATTTACTAGGTTGCGGGTAAGATTGGGTTCTACAAGTGATAGACAAGTGCACCCCATTACTATGAAGTGTAATATTGATTGACAGAAACTCTGATTTACTGATATGCTGGGGGAATCACATACCAATAACTAATAGTGTGGTCTTGAAATTTGTGGCAAAAGAATCCTGTATTCACTCTTAGCATGGAGAGGATGAAGTTTCCAACCTATCGATAGATGACGCAGACTTTGACAATAGGCACCTCAGCAGTTTATGTGATATATTGAAAATCAGAGATCCTTTTCTGGGGTTTTTATGCACCAAACACTTATCACTATTTTTGGAAAACTCCAGAAAGCAGGCTCCCCCAAAAAACAAGATTTAACTTATTGTCATTTTGGTAAAGAAACAATCATGTAAGATTTTCTTGTTCCCCGACTGAGTATGGTAGAATATATGCATAACTACTACATTATATGTCATTGAATATATATAAACATCATTATTTGAGCAGGGTTAAGATTTCTGCTGGGTTATCTCTCCTTTTTTATGGACAATGAAAAGTCACTTTAATTTGATTTTTAAAGGAAACCACTAAAGTCAAATTTAACTTTATCTTTTTTTTGTTCCAAAGAAACATCTTTTTTAAATTTTTTTTTTATTTCTCCTTTAAGCACACACAGGATGAAAAGCGCTTCTTGTGGAAATACACAGCACAGGCCAATTAAACACAGATATTGGTAGTTATAGACTAGACAACAATGGTTATATTATACAATATATAATATAAAGTAAGACATGTTCCAGACTCATAAAATTGAATGATATTGAAATTATTTTACAAGATACATTATATTAGTATTTTGAGTGTAATTTGGAATGTAGGAATATAATGAGACTTAGTGAATTAAATCTTTAATCAATTGGTACACTTTCGATTAGATGTGATACATCAATAAAAATCAATGCAAAACACTTCAACTTGATTCTGTAACAAACACTTAAAAGAGGATAAAATGAACTTTTTAAAATATTCTTTTTTTTTATTTTTTTATTTTTTTATTTTTTATTTTTTTTTTAATTTCAGCATAATATGAGGGTACAGATGTTTAGGTTACGTGTGTTGCCCTTGCCCCCCCTCCCCCTCTCAGTCCAGGTTTCAAATATGTCCATCCCATTGCGTGGTGCACATTACACTCTTTGTGTACACATATACCCGTCCCCTCCTCCCTCCTCCCCCCTCCCCCCTGCCCAATATCTAATAGATGCAATTCTTATATATGCACTTATGTGTTGATCCGTTAATACCAATTTTTTTTTTTTTGAGACAGAGTCTCACTGTGTTGCCCTGGCTAGAGTGAGTGCCGTGGCGTCAGCCTAGCTCACAGCAACCTCACACTCCTGGGCTCAAGCAATCCCTCTGCCTTAGCCTCCCGAGTAGCTGGGACTATAGGCATGCGCCACCATGCCTGACTAATTTTTTTTTCCTATATATTTTTAGTTGTCCAATTAATTTCTTTCTATTTTTAGTAGAGATGGGGTCTCGCTCTTGCTCAGGCTGATTTCGAACTCCTGAGCTCAAACAATCCGCCCGCCTCGGCCTCCCAGAGTGCTAGGATTACAGGCGTGAGCCACCGCGCCCGACCGATAATTCTAATTCGATGGCAAAATATTTTATAAACCAGAATTTGGATTTGAATTTTTTTAAAAAAATCATTTTAGCCTGAAGAGGTTCTAGATTCTTAGACCATAGAAAGTGAATGGGAAGGAATCCTTCACAGGTTTGTTTTCTTCTATGCTTCTTTCCAAGGAAGAACATTCAGTAAAATATAGCAAAAAAAGAATTCTACATTTTAGTGGCAGAAAGTACAAGTTTTAGTTATTCTGTCCCTATTAGACATATAATATCTGAAACTCAGTTAATTTGCAGAATGAATGAATTTGGTGAGATTATCTAAGTTTATTTTCCACTTTAAAGTTTTGATTTTAAATCAAATTAAATCAGTGACTAGATTTTTTAAGTGCCCACTAAGCATAAGACACTCTCCAGAGTATTATAGGTAGGCATGTGACCAATGAAGACCTAACTCAGGAAGGAAGCTGCTAGGATCCTGCCCTAGGATATTTGAAGTTTGTATGCTGTGGCCACTTGATCCTCAGATTCCCTTGCAGATTTGAGTGTTTATAGTAGCACAGATTGTCCAATAAGTAAGTAAGTAAATAAATAAATAATTAAAAGTTCTAGCAGTTTAAGTAATCAGTTGAAAAGAGTTGCTTCATTTATTACAAACAATGCTTTCTTTGAAATTATTTTGAAATCCTTTTGCTAAGCAGGATAAATCTTAACCTGTATTGGAAATTGAAAAGTGAAAGAATAGAGAATGTGGAGTGAATTACGTTAAACTTCTGAAAATTATTTATATAGTTACAGGCTGATAATTCTGTATTTGACAGTGTTGTTAAAGAATTGATATCTGTGATGATAGGTTAATTGATTAAAGAAAATTCAGAGGCCACAGTAGTGTAAAAAACAAGCAAGGGTAGATATATGTTCTTAGAAATTGTATATCTGTAATAGCTAACAAAAAGTGAACTCATATAACAACTAAGTTGTGAATTTTTTCGGTAGTTATAGAAGCAATGATTTTGAAGGAATGGTTTAAGAAATGAATGAGTGACTGAACAAATGTTTTATTTTCTTAGTTTAAGAGAGGTAGGCTTTAGAATTGAAAAATCCGTTAGGTATAGATCTTTTCATCCTGTCCTACAAAACATTTTTTGTGAGAAAGGAAAAGAAAGTTTGGAATGTGTAGCTGTGAGCTGGGCTTCTAAGAACTATAAGAATATTCTATTTAAAAAGTAATTAATAGTATAGACTCAGGAGGAGAACATATCAAATAACACTTCAGTAGGCTTTTCTTGGTGCAGTAGTATCTCATGTAACACACAGCAGTGTGGATGAGGGGGGAGTAACAGTGTGCTCATGAAGACTCCAAGGCCTCCCCAATCTTGGCTAACAAGGGTGCGTTGACAGTAGCGAGGAAATAATATGAAGTGCATTTCTTCTAAAAGTATAATTTCATATAAAGGAGTTAATGGTTAGAAACAATTATATGAAGTGTTAAATTTGTATATTCACTATTTTGGGGTCTCAATATGTAAGGATTGCCATTGCAAATTCAACAATCATGGTTACTTGCTTTTATATAACAGAAAATGCTCTAGGTCTCATTACACTGTTTCATATGCTCCATTATACTTACTTTATCAAAAATATGTGTAATTAATTACGGCTTAAAAGACTTCAGTTTATTTAAGAAAAATTAGTAAATCTAATTGTTTACTTTAAAGCTACAGAAGAAAGAAGATCAGCAATTGGAGCCTAAGAAAAGTACCAGCCCTAAAAAAGATGCAGAGCCTACTGTTGATCTTTTAGGACTTGGTAAGTAATAAAAAGTAACAGTCACATTAGTGTTACAAAACAGTTGAAACTTACTTGAACTGAATATAATGGCTTTATCTTCAGTATGCCAAAAGATACATATTAACTGAATTTGAAAATGGTATGATTAGTTTGCTGAGTTCCCACAAAAAGGAAATCTTTAATAAGGGAGCCAGTGTCTGTCAGCACTGTCTTCACTGAAATACAAGTAATGAGTTCCTTGGGGAAAAAGATATATCAAAGTAATCTTCAAAGGCTTGGTAGATGTGACATTTTATCACGTAAAATAAAGAGTGAATTATTTTCTTTCTCTTCTTTCTCTCCCCTCATCTCCCCTCCCTCTCTCTTTCTCTGTCTCTATTTTTTTTTTTTTAATTTTGTGAGGAATTTTTTACCTTTGGTGAAATAATTCTGGGTTATTATAAAATGTGCTGGTTGAAAAATAAAATTTAACTTTGGTTAACTGAAGCAACATGTTTTATACCCAAAACTAGATTTATATCACGTATCTGATGACAATGAAAAGTACTCATTTTAATTGAATTTTTTCCTCATGGCTGACAGATGTGGTCTGTGTGGTAAATAAACAGGCTTCCATTCAAGGGTTGTTTATACTGTGCTTATCTACAAATATTGTTAGCTCTTTTTTACATTTTTCTCCTCTTCTAAAAGAATTAGCTTGATAAATGGTTATTTTTAGTAATATCTGAGCTTTGGCATAGGAATTAATTTAAAATAATTTTTTTACCTTGGAGTAATATTGACAACTAAAGGAAAAGAGTGAAAGACAGTTGAAGGATAAAGTTGAATTTCATATTCTGCTTTTCAAAAAAATTGCTGTTAGTTGCTATTGAATAAATTCTTTTTTCTATTTTGTGAATTACAGTTGAATGTTTTATTCATTTCTTAGGAAGTTGGTATGTCATACAAATATATTTCCTGGAAGTAAAATTCTGTGATGGTTAAAAGTGGTATGTTAGAAATATAATAAATAACTATAATTTAAAAATAGGGCTTTAGTATAGGGACTGTAAATATAATTATGTTGAATTCTAGTTCTCACAATTTTTGTATTTTATTTTTTTTGCTGCAAATAAGAGAAAAGAGAAAAAGATTTATTACAGAAGTAAGAAAGTGTCTTACTAAAACTATATGTATCTTTGTCTTCACTGCAGCATTTCTTTTCCAGTTAAGTGCCTGGTTTATTGGTTTATAACTTAGAAATGTATGATATAAACTAGACCTGCTTTTTATCCTACATATTCAACAAATACTGAGTGCCTGCTGTGTGCTGAGGTGCCATTGTAGGCACAAGGGAGATAGTGCTGAAAGAATACAGATAACAATCCCTGCTCACTGGAGCTTTCATTCTATCTTGGGAGGTAGTGAGTAAACAGTTAAGTAAAATGTATTATAGGTAATATATGGTAAGTGCTGTAGATGAAAGAAAATAAGAATAGGTGGTTATAATTTTAAATAGGTTGGACAGGGAGGAGCTCACTGAGGTATCATTGGAGCAAAGACCAGTATGGGTATCTGGGTACGTGGGCAAGAGCATCCCAAGTAGACAGAACAGCACATGCAAAAGGCTCTTCACTACCAGCCTACTTGAACTGTGCAAGGACCAGTAAGGATGACAGTGTGGCTAGAGTGGAAGGATCTGGGAGAGATGAGTGACAGGGAAGGAGTGAGGAGGTGGAAGGCATATTGTGACAGGGCTTCGACTTTTACTCTGAGTGACCTGGAAACACATGGGAGGGATTTGCAAAGAAGTAATAATCTGACTTTGGTATTTAAAGAATTATTGTGGCTACTGTGCTGAGAAGAGATTATAGCAGGGCAAGGTGGGAAACAGGAAGACCAGTGAGGAAATAGTAATAGAAATGAGAGATGAATGATAGCTTAGACTAGGTGATGGCATTGGACAATAGATGATGTAAACAGATTCTGGGTATATGTTGAAGATGGAGCCTACAGGATTTGCTGGTCAGTGAAATATGAGAAATGAGAGAAAAGAGGGAATTAAGGAATGGCCCAACACTTGTTTAGCCTGAGCAATCAAAAGGATGGAGTTGGACTTTACTTTGATGGGAAAGTCTGCAGGGAGTTTGGATGGAAGATTAGGAGTATTTTTAGGTCATATTAAGTTTGAAATGCCTATTAGACCAAAAAAATCTAATTTTAGTAAAAGGAGATCTTAATTAGGCAGTTATATGAATTGTAAGTTTAGGGAGAAGTCTAGGCAGGGAATACAAAATTGGAAGTCATCAGCTTTCATGTTTTTTAAAGTTATGAAACTGGATCAATTCACTAAGGGAGTGAATATAGACCAAAGAGAAGAGGTTCAAGTGCTGCATCCCAGAGCACTCAAATGTTTAGAAGTTGGGAGATAGAAAAGGGGACCTGGAAAGGTGATCAGAAAGGAGGGAATGGTGAAGTAGGAGCAAAATCAGTACCCTTTGGTATTTATTGTGTAAGCTATCAGTAAGTCAGATTAGAACTTTTATGTCATAGATTACGCTATGGTAACAAACTTCCTCAAAATATTGGTGACTTGAAGAACAAAAGTTTATTTCTCGCTCAGGCCATGTCCATCTGAAATGAGCTCATCTTCACTTCAGTACCCAGAATGATAGAGCAGCCTCTATCTAGAACAAGCATTGGCAGACCTTTTCTATAAAATAGCAGAAAGTAAGTATTTTAGGCTTTGTGGGACATGAAGTCTCTGTCATAACTATTAATACTCAGCCATAAATAATACATAAATGAATGGACATGACTGTGTCCCATTAAAACTTTAGTTACATAAAAAGGCAAATTTGCCATAGCATGTTGGTCCCTAATCTAGAACATTGCCTCTCATATGGCAGAGGGAAAAGAGCACATGAAAAATCATATGTCCGCTCTTAAAGGTTATGTTTTCAAGTTATGTCTGTCATTTCCACTCTCATTTCATTGATTGCATTGTCACATGACCTTGTTTTCATTCAGCAAAGAATATATAGTCCCTCCATGGGGAAATTTCACCAAATATTTGTGAGCATTAATGCAGACCAAGTGAGGAAGAAAATGTTCAGGAGAGGAGGGACTAAACAATGTGTCAAATGTTTCTGACTAATCCAGCATAATGAAAATTGAGAATTAATCATTGGATTTAGCAACATAGATGACCTCACTTCTGCGTGGGGAGCATCTTTCCATTGAATGATGCCTTTGTTTTTAAGTCTATTGTAATTTGTTTAAACCATTGACATTTTCACCTTATACATTTCCATGTATTATAAATGAACTTGTCTTTATTTATAATGGGCTTTTTGTCTTTTTTAGGCTGAATAATGTTCCATTATATGTATATACCACATTTTATTTATCTGTTCATTTGCAGTGGACGTCTGGGTTGTTTCCACTTCTTGGCTATTGTGAACAATGCTGCTGTGAACTTGGTTTTACAGATATCTCTTCCAGATCCTGTTTTCTTTTGGCTGTTTTCACTGTTGATCTCTTGTAGGAGTTCTTTATATATTCTAGCTACTTACCCTTATCACATATATGACTTGCTAATATTTTCTCCTCTTCCGTAGGTTTTCTTTTTACTCTGTTGATTGTTTCTTTTGATGCATACTAGTTTTTAATTTTGTTGTAGTCCATTTTATTTATTTTTACTTTTGTTATCTGTGCTTTTGGTATCATATCCAGGAAATCATTGTTGAATCCAGTGTCATAAAGCTTTTCATGTATGTTTTTTTCCTAGGAATTCTACAGTTTCAGGTTTTACATTTAGGTCATGGATCCATTTTGATTAATTGATCAATTCTTATGTATGGTGTAGAGTAAGGATCAAGCTTCATTGTTTTGCATGTGGATTTCCAGTTTTCCCAGTACCATTTTTGCAGAGATTTTCCTTTCTCCATTAGATGATCTAAGATAAGAGTAGCTTTGGGGTGGTAGAAGTGTAAACATGATTGATACGGGCTCAAACAGAATGGAAGGAGAATAGAGTGAATACATATACAGCTCTTTAGAGGAGTTTGGCCATAAAGAGGGGAAAGAAATGGAGCAGTAGCTGTAGGAGGCTGTGGGCAGGAAAGGATGTTTTTTTTAACACTGACATTACAAGATGCTTACTGTTAGGAATGAACTGGTAGAGCGGACAAATCTGGTAATTTCAGGGCAAGGAATAATAGCTATTAGCAGTGTCCTCGGATAGCCCAGAGTGGATGGGATCCAGTAGACAAATGGGATGACTGTCCTTTGAGATACTCAACTATTGCTGCAATAATACTGCATAGTGAATAATCCCCAGATTTCAACACCTTATGACTAGCAAACATTTATTTCTCTCACTGTCTTTGGGTCAACTAGGGCAGCTCTACTACAACTTCTTTTGATAAATTTTCTGCCTTCTAGGTTATTAGAAGGCACTGTTTACCAACCGTTTCAGTATGGCATATTGTGTTTCCATTTCTTAAGTTCCTGTGAGTGTTTCCTTGTCTTCCATCACCACCTCGAAGTCAGTACCACAGCTTTTAGGGTTTGATTATGGCAGCACCCCTCTTTTGGTATCAGTTATAGTCAACTTTGTTGACCATGCTACATAGCAAACAACTCCAAAATCTCAGTGGCTTATGTTAACTATCATTTATTTCTCTCACTCATGGGTCTGTTGGTCTTCTGAGACAGCTCTCTTTTAAACAATGGGAGAGCTTCAGGAAACATTGACTTTAGTGAAGAACCAAGGTTTGCTTAGGGTGAAGAAGTGAAGGGAATGTTTAGAAAAGAGGTTAGGGATATATAGGGGATTTTGCTGGTGACCGATAGTGGGTTTTGGACCATGTAATGAAAGAGTTCCAAAGGTTGGAGGGGTGGGAGATGGGTCAGAAAGAGAGCTGTCTTGCTGACGGTATTTTAACAACTGGGAAAGAGGAGGTGTCTTACTCAGAGCAAATAGAGCTCCTTATACCTGCTGGTTATCAATATCCTAAGTTCTTTTTAAAATTATTTTCAGACTTTTTTTTGAAAGCTATGTTAAGCGTAAGACTTGATGAATTCATGAAAGTCCAGAAGACAACAGAGAATTAAAGATCTCTTTCAGCTCAAAGCAAACAGTACTTTTAAATTTGGGTTGATTATTGATGTCTACCTTAGACAGAAGACTATTTTTCTGCTCAGGAGCATACGATTCTCCCCTAATGGGACTCTAGTTTTCTCTTGTAACTCAAAACACATGGGGATTTTGGAGCAGGTTCCTTGAATTATGATTATGGTCATCCAAAAATGATGGCATCTCCCAATGAATGAGACCAGAACAGGCATTAACTTGAAACGTTTCCAACAAATACAGAGAAAACCCTGACGGACATAGTTCAGTTACACAGCCATGGAAGGCCATGAATTCTAAGGATCATGGTCTTTTTGATCACACTTAATAGTTTCATAATAGAGTAACAGTTAAGATCAATTTTTAGAAACTTGATCTTGCCTTTAAATGGGACTTTGGTAAGCCCATTCTCTTTTTTTCAACCTGGTAATTCAAGCTAAACCTATCTTCTTTAGCTCACTTTTCCTGACCTACCCCATCCAAAGGTCAAACATAAAATCCTTTATTATACTTTTTAACAGGGGTTAGCAAATTTTGTCTGAAAAGAGCCAAATAGACAATATTTTTGGCTTTTCAGGGCATGTAGTCTTTCTCGCAGCTACTCAACTCCTACTGTAGTGTGCAAGCAACCATATACAAATATGTAAACTAAAGAGCATAGCTGTGTTGTAGTAAACTTTAAAAATAGGTATGGGCTGTGGTTTGCTGACCCCTGCTTTATGTTCCTGATCATACCTGCAAGAGCTGCTTCATATTTAGATGTTCATTTGTGTTTGAAACCTACAGAAATACTACCTATTTTAGTGCTTTGCTCTCTAGAAGTGGGGTGAGATACTTAATCTGCCCTTAATCTGCCCTCCAGTCTTGGAAATTACCTCAGGCCTTGGGGATCTTCTTGACTAAGTGCCAGACTGAATAATCCCTAAATGTGCCAGACTCAAACCAAACACAGACACATCTTGCCTTGAATATGTACCTCCTGTGTTAAAATAGAATTGAAATAAGCTTCTAGGGCATGTGAGGGTAGTGCTCTTCATGTCCCCTTACCTGTGTAGCTAGTCTAGGACTGTGAATTATACTGTTAGGCTAGTGTCTCTTCTTTGTTGGTTATTACTTAGTTTTTATAATGATAAAAACTGACAGACTGCTTAACAATTGGTTAGGATAGTTCCCCCAGACTAATATTTCCATTTAGTGGTACTTTTGGTAGAAGACCTCCTCTGAGAATAAAATCTTCAAGAGTAAGCACATGCTTTAGGAATAAGGCTTGAGAAGAATCGTAAATTGCTGGTGTTAAAAGTGACCTTACAGGTTTCAGTTTAATCTCCCATCAGTGGTTCCTGCACAGTTTCTGTTTAGAGACCATCCATATGCTGCATGCACACTGCAGAGCAGCCTGGCTGCTCAGGAGGTATTGACCAGCAGTCCATCAGACACAGAGTTCTTTTTTTTTTTAATAATTTTTTTTATTTCAAAATATTAAAGGGATACAAATGTTTTTGTTACATGGATCGCTTTTGTAATGTTCAAATCATGGCTATAAGTGTACCCATCACCCAAATAGTGTTCATGGTACCTGTTAGATAGGTTTATGCTCCTACTCGTTACCTCCTGCTTGGTTTCCAATGATGGTTTCCTCTGTGCACATGTTTCCTCATTGGTTAGTTCCAGTTTAAAGCAAGTAAATGTAATGTTTGTTTTTCCATTCAGATACTTCACTTAGGATCATGGTTTCCAGTTCCATATAAATTGTTGCAAAAGGCATTAATTCATCCTTCTTTATGGCTGATTAGTACTCCATTATATACATATACCACATTTTGTTAATCCACTCATGAATTGATGGGCACATGGGTTGATTCCACATCTTTGCAATTGTGAATTGTGCTGTGATAAACATTCAAGTGCAGGTATCTTTTTGATAAAATGACTTCTTTTCCTTTAGTTCGATACCCAGTAGTGGGATTACTGGATCAAATGGTATGTCTACTTTTAGTTCTTTGAGGAATTTTCATACTGTTTTCCATAGAGGTTGTACTAACTTGCAGTCCCACCAACAACTTAGAATTGTTCCTTTCTCTCTGCACCCATGCCAGCATCTATTGTTTTTTGGACTTTTAAGTAAAATCCATTCCAGCAGGGCTAGGTGATAGCTCGTTGTGGTTTTAATTTGCATTTCCCTGATGATTAGTGGCGTTGAGCATTTTTTTATATGTTTATTGGCCATTTGTTTATCTTCTTTTGAATAGCTTCTGTTCATGTCTTTTGCCCACTTTTTAATGTAGTCACTTGTTTTTTTCCTGCTGATTTGCTTCAGTTCTTTGTAGATTCTGGATATTCGCCCTTTATTGAATGTATACTTTGCAAATATTTTCTCCCATTCTGTAGATTGTCTGTCTGCTCTGTTGATTATTTCGTTACCTGTAGAGAAGCTTTTTAGTTTAATCAAATCCCATTAACTTATTTTTGCTGTTGCTATAATTGCCATTGGGGTCTTAGTCATAAATTCTTTGCCTAGGCCAATATCTAGATGAGTTTTTCCTACATTTTTTTCCTAGAATTTTTATATTTTCATGCCTTACATTTAAGTCTTTTATCCATCTCAAAATAATTTTTTATGAATGGTGAGAGGTAGGGGTCCTTTTTTATTTTTCAGCATGGGGCTATCCAATTTTCCCAGCATCATTTATTGAATAGGGATTGTATTCCCCAGTGTACATTGTTGTCTGCTTTGTCAAAGATTAGTTGGCTGTAGGTAGATGGTTTTATATCTGGGTTCTCTATTCTGTTCCATTGGTCTTTGTCTCCCTTTTTGTATCAATATCCTGCTGCTTTGGTTAGTATAGCTTTGTAGTATACTTTGAAATCTGGTAATGTGATGCCTCTAGATTTGTTCTTTTTGTTTAAGATTACTTTGGCTATTTGAACTCTTCCCTGGTTCCAAATGAAGCATAAAATTATTTTTTTCTAGACCTATGAAATACGATGTTGGTATTTTGATGGGGATTACATTGAATCTGTAAATCACTTTCGGTAGTATGGACATTTTAACAGCGTTGATTTTACCAATCCATGAGCATGATATGTTTTTCCATTCGTTTGTGTCATCTCTGATTTCTTTCCTCACTGTTTCGTATTTCTCCTTGTAGAGATATTTCACCTCCTTGGTTAAGTATATTCCTAGGTATTTTCTTTGTAGCTATTGTGAATGGAATTGGGTGTTTGATTTGACTCTGAGCTTGACTGTTTTTGGTGTATAGAAATGCTACTAATTTATGTACATTGATTTTGGAACCTAAGACTTTGCTGAATTTATTTATCAATTCCAAAAATCTCTTGGTGTTGAGTCTTTGGGGTTTTCTAGATACAAGATCATAATCATCAGTGAAAAGCGATAGTTTTGCCTCCTCTTTCCTGATTTGGATACCTTTTGTTTCTTTTTCTTGCTTGATTGCTCTGGCTAGGACTTCAGCACTATGTTGAATAGAAGTGGTGAGACTGGGCACCCTTGTCTTCTTTCAGTTCTTAGGGGGAGTGTTTTCAGCTTTTCCCCGTTTAGCATGATGTTGGCTATCGGTTTGTCATATATGGCTTTTATAATTTTGAGATATATTCCTTCTATGCCTAGTTTGTTGAGGGTTTATATCATGAAATGGTGCTGGATTTTACTGAATGCTTTTTGTCCATCTGTTGAGATGATCATATGATCTTTGTTTTTGCTTCTGTTTCTGTGTTGAATCACATTTATTGATTTACATACGTCGAGTCATCCTTGCATCCCTGAGATGAGGCCACCTTGGTCATGGTGGATGATTTCTTTGACGTGCTGTTGAACTCACTTTGCTGGTGTTTTACTGACGATTTTTGCATCTATATTCATAAGGAATATTGGTCTGTAATTTTCCTTTTCTGTTGTGTCCTTTTCTGGCTTTCTTATCAGGGTGATACTGGCTACATAGAATGAGCTGGAGAAAATTCTCTCCTTCTAGGTATTATGGAATAATTTTCTAGTATGGATACCAGCTCTTCTTTGTAGCATTCGCCTGTGAACCCATCTTGTCTGGGTTTTTTTGTTGTTGTTAGAAGATTGTTTATTACTGCTTCAGTGTTGCTGCTCATTATTCATCTATTCAGGAGTTTGCTTTCTTCCCAGTTGAAGCTTGGGAGTTTTTGTGTTTCCAGGTATTTGTCCATTTTCCAGTTTATGTGTGTAGAAATTTTCATAGTATTTGCTGATAATGTTTTGTATTTCTGTGGTTATCAGTTGTGATGTCTGCTTTTTCATTTCTGATTGAAGTTATTTGGGTTTTTTCTCTTCTATTCCTGGTTAATCTAGCAAGAGGTCTGTCGATTTTGTTTATCTTTTCAAAGAACCAACTTTTTGTTTCATTGATCCTTTATATTATTATTTTTTGTTTTGTTTTTCATTTCATTTAGTTCTGCTCTGCCCTTAGTTATTTCTTTGCTGGCTTTGGGTTTGGTATGCTATTCCTTTTCTACTTCCTCGAGATTTGACATGAGGTTGTTAATTTGCAGTCTTTCTATTTTTTTAATGTAGGCATTTAAGGCTTTGAATTTTCCCCTGAGGAATGCTTTAGATGAGTCCCATAGATTTTGATAGCTTGTGTTCCCTTTGTCGTTCAGTTTAAAGACTATTTCAATTTCCATCTTAATTTCATTCTTGACACAATAATTGTTCAGCAGGTGGTTTGATTTCCATAACTTTGTGTAGATTTGAGTATTTCTCTTGGAATTGATGTCTAGTTTTATTCCACTGTGGTCTGAGAAGATACATGGAATGGTTTTAGTTTTTTTGAATTTGTTGAGACCTGTTTTGTGGCTTAAGATATGATCAGTCTTGGAGAATGTCCCATATGCTGATGAGAAGAATGTATAGACAGTAGTTCTTAGGTGGAATGTTATGTAAATGTCTGTTAGGTCCATTTAATTTAGAGACCAGTTTAAGTCCATTGTTTCCTTATCTACTTTTTGCCTTGATGATTTGTCCACCTCTTACTGTGGGATGTTGAAGTCCCCAGCAATTATGATGGTGTTATTTATTTCTTTGCTTAGCTTTAGTAAACTGTGCTTTATGTATCTAGGATCTTCTTTATTAGGTGCATATATATTTAGCATTGTTATGTTGTCTTCTTGAATTGCTCCCCTTATCATTATATAATGACTGTTTTTGTCTTTCTTTACGTTTTATTGATTTATAGATGATTTTACCCTGGTGCGTATCTCCTGTGGTGATCTGTGTATAATACAGTTCTGAGTATTTTCTGTAGGGCCTGCCTGTTCATGGTAAATTCACTCAGTGTTTGTTGGTCTGGAAAAGACTTAAGTTCTCCATCAGTTGTGAAACTTAGTTTTGCAGGATACAAAGGCTAGCATTTGTTCTGTTTAAGAAGATTGAAGATGGGGTTCCAGTCCCTTCTGACTTGTAAAGTTTTTGCTGAAAAGTCTGAAGTTAGCCTGGTGAGTTTTCCTTTGTAGGTTAGTTGTTGCTTTTGTCTTGCTGCTTGCAGAATTTTCTCCTTCATTTCGACTTTGGCCAGTTTGATTCCTGTGTGTCTTAGAGATGTCCTATTTGCTATGAATCTTCCCAGTGTTTGATGTCTATCTCGTATTTATCTGTATGTCTAAATTTCTGGTAATACCAGGAAGTTTTCCTCAATGGTTCCCTCAAATAGGTTTTCCATGCTTTTACCTCTTTCTTCTTTTCCCTCAGGGATACCTGTAATTTGTATGTTAGTTTTCTTCGCATAGTCCCATATCTCACTCAGTGATTGATCAGGCATTTTTATTCTCTTCTCTGCCTCTTTGAATGACTGGGTTAGCTCAAGAGCCTTGTCTTCAAGCTCTGAGATTCTTTCTTCTCCTTGGTTTAGTTTTGTTGAAGCTTTCTGCTGTGTTTTGAAATTCTCTAAATGAATCTTTCATTCTTTAAGTTCTTTTATCTCCTTTCTTATGTTGTCTAGCTCTTTAGCAAGTTTTTCATTGATTTCATTAAGTATTTTTTTTTCGGGTTTTTTTGGTAGGTTTTCAAGATTCTGTTAAATTCCATTTATCTTATTTGCCATTCATATTCTGAATTCCATTTCCATCATTTCAGCAATTTCCTTTTGGATGGAGTCCACTCCTGTAACTCCACTGTGATTCCTTGGTGGTGGTGAACTATTTTGTTTTTTCATGTTGCCAGGGTTCTTTTGCTGGTTTCTTCTCATTTGACTCCTCTTCTCTCAGTTCTGGGTTAATAGGATTTCAGGGCATCTGTTCTCCTTTGCTTTGAACTTTCCTATTTAGCTAGGGAAAGGGGAGGACCCTAGGTGGAGCTTCTGTGTCCTGCTCTGGAATGTTGACCTGTCAGGGGAGGGGTGGATGCACTGAGAGCTTATAGAACAACTGTTCTGTTTTGATGCATCCCCTATGATTGACCCAGTGCTGGATGATCTTTGTGTGGGGTAGAAGGTTTTCCCCAGCTCGTTGTTAGGAGTTTGAGTTTGGGGCTGGATGCAACCCTCTCCACGGCAGCTGTTGTTTTGGGGCATTGTTCTGGTTGGGGCCACCCAGTGGAGGTGACAGTGGCAGCTGGGTGAATCTATTTAGGCAGTGGTCGTGGGTGACTGTGCTGTGGGCATTTGCACAAACCAGGTCCAGGAGTAATGGCTGCTCAGGGCTAGGGGTCCCTGGTGGAGCACTGGATGTCAGGGAGGTTCTGCTGGTCCAGCAGCAGTGGTAGAGATTCGGGTGGGGTGGGGTCTTGGGGCCCAGGCATAATTCTGGAATCTTGGGGGTGGTGTTGCAGGCCTCGTGGGGGCCCTGAAGCTATAGGGGCAGAGCCTCAGGCTCAGGCGCAATGAGAGCTTCAGAGCCGGATCTGGGGATTATGGGGGCAGAGCCACATAGATGGAGTGGCTATTCTACCAGGGTGGGGACTGTTGATGCCCAGTCGTGCAGGCTGGGGTTTGTCTCAGTCACCTAGGGACTGCGAAGGCGTGCCTGAGCTGCTGGTTAGCTGAGCTTCTCCCCTCCCCACCTAGGTCCTGCTGAGACAGTCATCCAAGGCTTCCCTGGTGGTGCCTGTGGCATCTGAGGCTCCTCCTCTGCTAAGATGGGGAGGGGGTGCAAGGGCAGGGGGTGCTCTGCCCCCAGTCTCAGGGCACAGCATGGGGGAGCATCTGTTCTGTCTGCTCCCTCCCTGGCCTGGCTGGCATGATGTGAAGGCTGCTGCTGGAAAGCTGAGTCCCGAGGAGACCTGGTGCCATGCACCAGAACTATCAGGATGGCATTGACTGCAGAAACCCAGGATCAGCAGCCACCAGATCTGTGCTATGCCTGCTTTCCTGTGCCCTGTCTCTGCACAGACTCTGAGCAGCTCCTGGATCAGCCCCGAGGTCTGCAGTTGAGGAGGGAGACCCCTTCCACCTTGAGCCGCATGTAATTTTTGTTCCTCTCCTAAAAAGAGCCTGCCCCTGCAGGCCGCTTCTATTCTGCCATCCTCCCCCCCCCCACCCCCCGTAGCAGTGTGAATTGTATTGGGACCCTTAGCTTAATCTCTGAGGTGGTGGGTGGCGCTTGTGAGTAAGAATCAACCACACCCTGTTTGACTGAGTCAGTATATACAATAATGGGGTGTACAAGTTGTTCTGTCTGTCAGTAGTTGGTGCTTGCAGGAAAGAGCCAGCTTCAGTGTTATTCTTTGGTGCCTGTAATCAGCTCTAGCCCCTCAGAAAAAGAACTCACCAGTGCGAGGGGCCCTTGAGGTCCTAGAGGATTGCTTGTTCTCCACCACAGCAGAGGTAGGTCCTAGGCATCAAAGGTCAGCTTCCAGGCTGCTGGGGAAAGCAGCTGGGAAGCGGGCTGAAGTGGCCTCACCAAACCAGAAAGTCTGCTTATGGGGAAGTGTCCATCTGTAATTCACCCAGCAGCTATCGGGAGTGAGCTCCGCTCTTTTCCCTCTTCCTCTACCCTGTGATTCTCTTTGCAGTGTCTGGCTGCAAACAGATATCCGAACTAACTGAGCTCGTTAGCAATGGTTGGTACTTCACTACCCTAGGTCCCTCCCCAGTCAGAAAGCCCAACTTTCCTGTGGGGGGATGGGTGTTCCACCAGTTCGCTGCAGCTCAGACCCACACAGGCACAGAGTTTTGTGTGTGTCAGAGGTGGACTGCTGAGGGTGTCTGGGAGGATTGCATCCTCTCAGTGCTTTAAAGAGCATCTCACAAAGAATCAAGTAATCTCGGTAATTTAAAATCTGGCTCAGGGGTGTAGTCATGTGTTTCTGTATTCACTGTTTAAACAAAATTGGTTTGATTTTATCTCTTCTTTTTTCCCCTATTCTTATCTTTAGGGAAATTTCTGTCTAAACATTTCATAAATGTTACTTTAAATTATTTTAAATACTGAATTATATAGAGAAGTAGATAGAAGTTTCCTCAGCTTTTTGTTAATTGAAACACTGAAAGGAACATATGGCTTTGGGCAAGTTTATGAGAGAAGTTTGCAAATTTTGGTTTCCCTATTCATGCTTGTGTTCAGGAAATAAAGGCTTTAACTTATCACAATGGTCAAGACAATGGTAGTGAAATGTAGCTATCAGTGTATAACCCAGTTGATGACTAACAACATATCCCAGTTGATATGATGGGAGAAATGAGTATGTTACCCTTTTCCCTTCAAATACTTTTATTTCAAAAAGATTTTCTGAACAGAAACAAACTAAAGAATAAAACCCACAGAAAGCACTTTACTTACCGTTATAGCAGAAAATTCCTACAGAGAAATTTCTAACCATTCCTCAAAGTCCACGTGCTATAAAATAAAACAAGTTTGGGAATGAGCTGAGTAAAAGAATGCCATATTTAGCAGCAGTGGTCCTAGCGGTCCACAATTTCCAGTGGTCCTGGAAAACCACTAGTATCAGAGAGCTATGTATTTCACCATATCTGGAGGATGTTTGTGTAGTTGTGTGCACATCCCCCTTTTTGGGGGAGAGGAGTGAAGGGGGAGGAAGACTATAGCAAAAGTGCCCAGGAAATTTTATAATCTGTTACGGTTTTCAGATATGGTTTAAAACCTGTTTAACAACTTGTATTGCTTCTGTTTAGAAGAGTATGCTCAGTGAGATATTATGCTTAATATGAACTATTATTACCCTTTCAAAAAGGAGGTCTTAAGAATTGTGTGTGTGTATAATCACACTGTGTAGGAAAGAAAATGCAGATACGTGAATATGTTAGTGTAAGGGAACTGGCAATGGGCAGATTCTTGCAAGTGGTCCTGAATCCATGCTAGGGCAATTGGAGAACTGGTACCAGACACGAGTGGAGGAGGAGGGAGCTTGATGATATCATAAACTTTAGAAGGTAGCAAGAATGGGCAGCTTCTGGGTAGTTCTGAAACAGCACAGAAACCTCCAGAGAATGTGCTGGTGGATAAGACATCAAAGAGAGAATAGTTAGATGTTTAAAAGAGCAAAAATGACCTGTGCATGAGTCTACTTCAGACTGCTAGTAATAGAAAGCCTGAAAATGGCTTAACCATAAGAACACTTAATTATCTCACTGGATGAGAAATCTGGAGGCATGGTGATTTGGGGCTGTGCAGTGGTGAAACAGTGAGGTCAGGGGAGTCAGGTTCCTCTTTCCTTCTTCCCATTCTGCTACCCTCATCACAGCACTGGCTTTTCTCTGTAATCTTGTCCCTTCCTGGTCAATAAGTGGATGGTGCGTCTCCCAGCATCCCATCTGCATGGGACTACACCCAAAGGGTGGTTGTTCTTCATCAGTTTCTTTTCTCAGGAAAATTTTTCCCAGAAAATTCCCCAGCAGAATTCCCAGAGTGTGCTTGGTCAGAAATTGGATTACATGCCCTCACTCTAGTTGCAAGAGAAGCTATGAAAATAGTATTCAACCTCTACAGTGGAGGTAGGCTTTGCCAGCAAGAAGTACCCAGATTGGGCCTTGGCGGTCTGTAGCATCTGGCACAGGTGCCTTTCATCCTTACAGCAACTCTTTAGGGTAGAGAGTATTTGTGTGCATGCGTGCGTGTGCGCACACAAACACACACACACTTTTTCCTTTTTTTTTTTTTAACCAGACAGTAAAACTAAGCTAACAAAAATTAACTTCAAAGGCACAACTACTATACAGTAGAACTAGGACTCAAACCTAGATCTGTCTGATTCTAAAGTCCAATCTCAGCTCTTAAGATGAACCAAAGTATTAATAAGTTGTTCAACCCAAGTATTAATTAAATTATCTTAAGAAACAAATAGTGCTAACTATGTGCCAGGCACTATTTTAAGTGCTGACAGATATTTATTCATTGAATCTTTGCAAGAGCCCCAATGCTGGTGAACTACCATTTCCATTTTATAGATGGAAAAAACCTGAGGCACAGAAAGGACAGGTGAATTGCCTGAGGTCACATAGCTAATAGGTTACAAAACCAGGATTTGGACCAGGTAGTTTGGCTCCAGGGCTTAATGTTCTTACCACTATGTTGAGCTGTGATAGAAAATAAAACTCTGACAATACCAGGTGAGATTGTACCACACAAAGTAGACGTTGGACCCATTTGTCAGATCAGTAGATGGCAGTATTCTGTCATGAGAGGAGTAGTGAATTTAGAGATAATACCTGTATTTTGTCTGACTTCTATCATCTTTGTTTTGGAGATAGAAATAAGAACCCTTCTGTGGTTGATGGCCAGAATAAATAGGGTGCTTTATGTGAAGCATCTAGCACAGTAACTTGCACACAGTCCTGTGCTGAGACTGTAACCTGGACGCTAGGTAAGAAGAGATCAGTGAGAGGTAGTGCAGGCCTTTGAAGGGCTGTGCAGAGGAGGAACTCAAATTATGCTGAGTAACATAGAAATAAGACTCCTGCTGGGTTATTCCTGAAATAGCCACTACCATTGAGAGAGAAAGAGGGAGACAGATGGAAATAGTGGCTTCAAAGCATGGTTTTTGGCCTGTAGAGGATTTGCAGCTGTCTAAAGGAACTGAGGAAATTGGGTTGCCTCAGAAATCTAGTTTATCACCATTTTTTAAACATTTAAAAAGAAATTTGGTTTTATATTTATATATTTTCTATCTTTTGAGGCTATAAAATGGTATAGAGATATTTGAGATATATATATAGTTTTAAACAATTCTATAAAGTTTTTTCCTTACACCACTTCTCAGCAATCTCAGATAGCAGCTCTAAATCAATGTGTGCCTGTCTTCTGAAAGACTGATAGCACCCCAGGGCTTCCCCCTACACAGCATTGCAGTGCCTGGTGGAGCATCCCCTGCTCAAAAGTTGGCCGGATTGTAGGATGTGCAGAAGTCGATTGTCCTCCTGGTACAGTAGATTGGCAGCATGGTAGGGACTTGAAAAGGAGGGACGAACAGAGCCAAGAGGATAGGATCATCTTTTAAGGCTATGTCTGTCATTTTAGCAAATTAGCCTAATACCACCTATTTAGTAATAAGAAAAGTTCAATAAAAAATGAAAATCCACGTCACTCTCAGGCACTTTATTTTAAAACATTTAAAAACAATATAAAACTTGAAAATTTTGATATCCTTCCAATGAAAATTTGTGACTTGGATTTACAAAGTAAAACACATGGGAGTTTATTTGATTTCATAAATCAAGTCATGTATTTTAATATAAAAGAATTCCAAATAACATTTTTATTAAGAAAAAAACTTTAAATGATTTCTTGAGTAGAAAATAAAAAGGGTTCTTTGATCAATGTGAAAATTTAGAAAGTTTTAAGAAGTTTGCCATTAAGGAGAGCATGTAGCACTGCTTCTCATGGAAAGCAGCCTTCTTTAAACAGTGCTGTTTCTACTTTAAATTCATCCCTGCTTATGATGACATCTCACTAGTTAGCTAAGAAGAATCAGACTTGGCAGTTTTCATTGTAGCAAGGGTGTACTAAAGTCTGAATGTTCACGCTCAGTCAAAAAATGATAATGAAAAACATAACATCCATTTACTTATCACATTCTTTCCTGCCTAAAACTAGATTAGTAATACATAAAATCTCATGTTGCTCTTTGACATTTTAAAAATTATTTGTGCAAATAGATTATGACCAGCTAATGCCTCTGACATTCAAGTAAAGGAAGAATTCAATTAATATTTATTGAGGACCAGCAGAGTTCATGGAACTCTAGTAAATACTAGAAAATGCAGCTCTGCGTGTTTACAGTAGTGCAAGTGGGGACTGGAGTTGCAGTCTGGAAAGTGAAAGCCACGAGAACTATCGTTGAGGGAAGAGATGGGATTATGTAAGAGAATTGGTTGTGAGAATTCAGTTTGAAATCTGGATTAATGCTAAAAATTTTTAATTGAAATTTTATTTTCCTTAATTCAGAAGTTAGTTTTCTTGCTGCTGCTAGTTAGAGCAGAAGCAGATACGTTTATTTTGTACTATGCAAGCATATTTCAAATATAAATCTAATGTTTTACGGAGATTACCTTTAGAATGAATAACTACCCAGATGAATGCAGCTCTTAGTGCCTTACTTTCGTAAAGCATTTTATGATTTAAAACCCGTCTACATCTTACTGAGCATACAGCCTTGGAGTGCCTCTCGGGCTATGGTAGGCCAGTTGGGACATAACAGTAGGAGGACAGGACGTGGCTCCAGCCAGCGAGGCAGCAGGTGTGGCCATGTGAGGTGCTGTGGCAGCAGCGATGCATCACGCTGTGGACAGAGTGACTGTGGAGACACAATTCTGATTGAGAGAGACCCCTCGCCTTCCTGTCATCAGTGAACTGGAGAGAGGCCCTGGTGTAGGGGTTCCAGTTAAGAAGCAGCTGTGATATCATGGGCACATGGATATGGCTATGGAAACAGACAGGAAGAAGAGCCAGCTGAGGGCGTGTCCCCAATCTAAGTATATTAAGATGCCATGAAAAACTGAAACTGGAAAGGGTAAGGTGCTTGGGAAGGCCACCACTTTGCAGCCCCTGGATTAGAGAAACATTTGGCAGGCAGAGTCGTAGGCTTGAGTGACCAGATGTGGATGCTATGGCCTGCAGTGGAAGTGGTGCCAGGCATTGTGGGCAGGAGTCATGCATTGCCTCAGAAGGGAGCCTCGCCAAGTACTGTGCCTAAGCTAGGTACTAAAGCCAGCCCCTGTCGTCAAGGGTCTATTTTAGGGAGGTAAGTCGTTGGCCGTGTAAACCATTTTAACCATGGGTAGGGAAGGGGAACCTGTTTGTGCCTGGAGGTAACAGGAAAAATTTCTCAAACTGGTTATAGCAGTTGGGTTTTCCAGGTGCACCAGCCAGACCTCTCTTGAAGTTCTAGGCTCACTGTGCACATTCCCTTGAAGTGATACACAGATTAAATTGAGATACTTTATGTAAAGCATTGATCTTAGTCTTGGGCACATAAAACTTAAATAAATATTAGTGTTTAAATATGTATTAAAATGTGAAGTGTTGTAATTTTATTTCCTTTTAGTTTATAAATTATCATTCATAGACACTTGGAATGAACCAAAAGGAGGACACTAAACATTGTCTAAAATACTTAATTCACCTTTTTTGGATTATTGGTGTCAGATGAGTTCTGGAATAGTCACAGTTAATAGAATTGAAAGGCTCCTCACCATATTGAGGATTTCTAGGTGACAGAGACTGGCCTCTAAGACTTCTGTCATATTTGAAATGTTATCTTCTTTCTAAGCATCTCTGTATCTTGGTGTGAAGTAGGCCAGTGAATGCATGCTGGGCATGCCTTATGTTCATGTAAGATGTAGCACTGATTTTAACATTTCTTTTCTGTAGCTCAAAACATTTTAACCTTTCTTGTCAATTTCTGGTATGTGTTTAAAACATTCATCTCCCAGCTCAATTCTCAAGTAAATGCCAGCCTGAAATCTTAAGATAATGAAAGAGAATAGTTGCTCACAAGCTACTAACTGTATAGGTTTGATACCTTGCCTTTGAGATTGAAATCCCTTCTTCATTTTACTGCATTGTCCTAATTTCTTCTGTTTGCTCATTGCCTGTTCAAGGGGTCCTTTGTGCTTCATTATCGTTCTTTATGATGTTGTCCCCAGCTAAATTTCTTCCATTTGCCTTAGGCTTTTCTTGTTCTCTGGATCTCCCATTATTTTTATT
This sequence comes from Avahi laniger, assembly GCA_963575035.1. Taxonomy (NCBI): domain Eukaryota; kingdom Metazoa; phylum Chordata; class Mammalia; order Primates; family Indriidae; genus Avahi; species Avahi laniger. Next base: position 23,783 of record CAUYSK010072809.1, read on the forward strand.
GTCCACCAACTACTGTTTCTGCATACTGATTAAAGGGAGCTGCTGGCTGCTCCCACCCCATTCTGTAGCTGAGCAAGGAACACACACAGTAAGGTGCATGTCAGTGGTGGATTCTGATTAGTTTGCAGAGACATCACCTTATCGGTCCCTTATCTCATAGAAGGCACTGTGTGGTTGTTCTGAGGTCCCCTCCACCCTGAAACAGAAAGTTTCCATTTGTCTGGATATGTGCACGAGCATGCACGTGCACAAAAAAGACATAACTCATGCTAATTTAAATGTTTTTCTTAAATTATGGTGATTTAAATTATTTGATTTGAATAAGCCTTATTCTTTCTAAATTTCTAAGTTATTTATCTGAAAAACTATTTTCAGTGTCTTGGTGTTCTGTTGCCTTTGTGGCCTCTGAGCTTTTATTCAATCAGCAAGAACCGTGTTGTTAGCCCTTGATCAAAAGAATGCATTTAACTCCCAGTGATTTGTGAATACTCTCCATTGACCAAGGACTGATTATATCCCATACAGGTGCTTCCCTCAGTCCAGTTTGCTCATTGATGACCATATCCTCTGGTATCCCTCCCTGTAAATTGAGAAGACATTGGGGTTGGTACAAGGATGGGGAGAAGATGAAGTGTTGAAGTTCTATGCCAAATGATTTTTGGATGGTTTAAGTCACTACTTCTCAAACTTAGTACAAATAATTACCAACTATTTAAAAGTTGGTTTTCAATATCCAGAATTTTAAGTGATTTCTTTGTAATTAGATACAGTTGTAATTACATGGCTTTTGATGAAATGTGGTTTGAAGAAAACTAGTCTAGGATTCAGAAGACTCTATTCTAGTATAAGTTTTGCTACCTAGATGAATGACCCTGAGGAAGTCTTTTAATCTCTCTGTGCCCTAGTTTCTGAAACTGGAGATAGTGAAAGGAGATGTCCTTCTCATCTTTCCTGGGGACAAAAATGATAACATGTAAACATTCTTTAAAAACATCCAGGATAGGGGGCCGGGCGCAGTGGCTCACGCCTGTAATCCTAGCTCTTTGGGAGGCCGAGGCGGGTGGATTGTTTGAGCTCATGAGTTCGAAACCAGCCTGAGCAAGAACGAGACCCCGTCTCTACTAAAAATAGAAAGAAATTAATTAGACAACTAAAAATATATGTTAAAAAAAAAAAAAAAACTAGCCGAGCATAGTGGCGCATGCCTGCAGTCCCAGCTACTCGGGAGGCTGAGGCAGAAGGATCGCTTGAGCCCAGGAGTTTGAGGTTGCTGTGAGCTAGGCTGACGCCACGGCACTCTAACCCGGGCAACATAGTGAGACTCTTTCTCAAAAAAAAAAAAAAAATCCAGGATAAATGTGATGTTTATAATGATGGTAATGATGAGTCTTTAATTGTCCTTTTTAAATACAAAAAATTAAAAACACAACTACCTTAAAAATGAATTGAAACAATCCTTTTTAAAGAATGTGTTTAGCTTGCCAAATGTAGTCAGTAAAATTAGCAAACATTGAAACTGTTTGGGAACTTGTATTTAGTGATTTTGCAAGGCTGAGTAGTTTTCATTTAGGTCAAGAATTTGTTTTTCAACAATTCTGTGAATTGTTGGTAGTAACAAGGAAAGCTTTGGTAGTAACAAGAAAAATTCATGAGAATGAAATCCAGAACCCTTTATTAAGGGATCACATGGGGAGAAGACTGGGGTAGAAAGAAAAGAGGAGCAAGTATGTTGTAGGTATGAGAATAGAGAGCAATCACCTGTGCCCATCACAAGGCAACTGTATAGAGGAAAACTTTGGCCAGGCCTGGGGGGAAGTTCCTTACTTCAGGTTTTTGGAGTTAGAAAAAATTTTCCCTAGTCAATTGAAAATAGTGTCATCTTTGCCACAAAGATCCCTATCTCTAAGCAGGTGCTTCCTCTGTCTCATTCTAAAGGATTTCAAAGCCCCTGAGACTTAAATTGTGAGTTGACTTTCATGATAGCTTCATTAACTATGGTAGATGGTTAGAAGGAGAACAGACTTTGTTGTTTGTGTGAAATGCCTGAGATTTCAAGAGGCCAATTTTAAAATATTAATTAAAAAGCACACACACAGAATGAGTGAATGGACCTGTTGACAGTGCAGTGGTAAAAAACAGAAGTCATGTTACCTTGCAGTGAAGGGATTTGAGCTGGGTAGACTTAATGTAAAGGAATGTCGATGTTCACTGTTCTGTTTTTGTAATGGTGAAAATCTGGAAGCTACCCAAATGCCCATGAATCACAAATTGAATAAGTAAGTTATTGTAGGTCCTTGCAAACTCACCACTTACATAGATTTATATAAAGAAGGCTCTTTTTGTATGGTCTGATATACATTGTTTTAAAAATTGTGGTAAAAGACATAAAATTTACCATTTTAAATATTTTTAAGTATATAGTCAGTGGCATTAAGTACATTCACGTTGTTGTGCAACCATCACCACTATCCATGGTGGGGACTTTTAGTTTGTTCATTTTTGCATGGTTTGGATCTTTTACGAGAATGTGTTGCTTTTATAGTGAAAAATGAATAAGATTATAATCTGAGGCTTTGCTGTAACTCTGTGTGACATTGGGCAAGTCATCAGTCATATATGTGATCCTAAAGGGTGTGAAGGGTAAAATAAGAATGTGAAAACCAAATAATGTGCTGTATGTTGTTTTACAGGTAATATACTCACTAGATACTGAATGGGGTTTAGATTTAAAAGTATAAATAAGTTCATATTCTAAGAGAGTATAATGTGCTATGTAGAATAGACTTAAAATTTCTGAAAGATGCATGGTTTATAAAAGTAATAAAAACATATCATTTGCTTGTAGTGGATGAATCTCGTGGTTTCTCACAAAGTGCATCCTGGGCACACTAGTATTCAGTGAACTAGATGGACATGTGCTGTGGTAAAAACTGATAGTATTTTCTCAATTCACCAAAAAAATTAAATGCACAGTATTTTCTCATATTGAAGTTTTTTTTTCATAAATATATCCTAATTGCTTGAGTTTACTATTGCTTTAAAAAAAAATTTAACTGAAAAACTGAACATAGTTGCTTATATTCAGCTTCTCAGCTTTTCCTTTTTTTACTTTTGTTTCTTTTGGTTATAGTTTATTTTGTTTTGGAGGATGTGTGCTTCTGTTTGTAAGTTTAAATTATATATATAATAGTTACATTTTCTGCTAATAAGTGCTTCCTCATTCATAAGATAGAATTAAACATGTCTCGTTGATGGGGTTGTTTCCCCATCACCCACTATGTAGCTTATGGGTTAAAGCACTACTGGCTTACATGTCATTATTATTTGAGTTTCTTTACTGAAATGCTGTGGATACCACAAAGAAGGTATTTCCTTAGTGGGTGTGTGTGTGTGTGTATGTGTGTTTTCAGACAGGGTCTTGCTCTGTCCCCCAGACTGGAGTGCAGTAGCATGATCATAGCTCATTGTAACCTCGAACTCTTGAGCTCAAGTAGTCCTCCTGCCTCAGCCTCCCAAGTGGCTGGGACTACAGGTGTGCACCACTGCACTTGGCTAAATATTTTTATTTTTGGTAGAGACAAGATTTCGCTATGTTGCCCAGGCTGGTCTCGAACTCCTGGCCTCAATGATCCTCCTGCTTCAGCTTTTGAAAGCACCTGGGATTACAGGCATGAGCCACTGTGTCTGGCCTAGTTGTGTTTTCAATCTAGACTACTTTGTCCTTTTAAAATATTGCTTTATTTATGGCTAATATTTAAATGATGGACTATACATCCTATAAATGGAATATGGAATGAACTGGAAAAAAAGTAGCTCTTTGAAGAGGTCTTACTTCAAAATGAATGTTGCCATTTGAAAGAGGTAGAAATAAAAAAATTACTTTCACATATGAGTCTTATCTTATTAGATCATTAAATATAAAATGTCAGATTTTGAATCAAAAGTGTAGTTTCTTATATCTCAAACAAGCAGCAGCACAATTAATCAAAGTATGCACCTAAACTATTGACATAGTTTTGCCTTCTTAATGTGGCCTTGTTCATGCTGCAGCAAAGAAGCTTGGAGAGCGTAGTGACGAAGTTACAAAAGGTGTTTTCCACAGCTTGTTGAGAATTGAATATTTTTCCTTGCAAGAAGTCCAAAGCCTGGAAGAAGTGGCAGTCACTTGGTGCAAGGTCTGGGGAATATGGTGGATGACAGAGAGTTTCCAAGTCCAGTCTCTGTAGTTTGAGCAGAGTTATTTGTGTGACGTGTGGTCAAGCTTTGTCTTACAAGAAGGATTGGCCTGTCTCTATTGACCAATCTTACCTACTTAATTGCAAGCATCCTCTTTTCATCCAGTAGATTGCAGTAGACATCTGCTATAAGTGATTGACCAGGTTTCAGGAAGCTGTAGTGGATAATACTAGTGCTGGACCACCAAATGGACACCATTTGCTTTTTTTGATGAATACTTGGTTTTGGACTGTGTTTCGGCACTTCATCTATATCCAACTATTGTGCCGAATGCTTGTGATTGTCAAAAAGAATCCAGTTTTCATTACACATAACAATATGGTATAGAAATGATTCACCTTTATGTCATGACAGCAAAGAAAGGCAAGCTTCAAGACGATTTCTCTTCTGATCCTCATTTAATTCATGTGGAACCCATCTATCCAGCTTTTTTACCTTGCCAATTTGTTTCAAATGGTCCAATATTGTTGGATTAGTAACGTCAAACCTTGCTGCTAATTCACACGTAGGCTGAGATGGAAATGCTTCCACTACAGCTTTCAGCTCATCATTATCCACCTTAGTCTCAGGTTGCCCACATGGCTCATTTTTAAGGTTAAAATCATCATGATGGAACTTCTCAAACCATCAACGTACTGTGCATTCATTAGCAACATCCTTCCCAACACTTTGATGATATTTCAAGCTTGTCTGTGCTGCATTCGTTCCACAACAGAACTCGTATTCAAAAATAACACAAAAATATTTTTTAAAAATTTGCCACCTGTAGTGGTGCACGCCTGCAGTCCCAGCTACTTGGGAGGCTGAGGCAAGAGGATCACTTGAGCCCAGGAGTTTGAGGTTGCAGTGAGCTGTGAATGTGCCACTGAATTCTAGCCAAGGCAATAGAGCGAGACCCTGTCTCAAAAAAATCATCAAAATTTATTTGCAAGGTAGGTAGAAATGAAATGATCTCTAAAACATACACACCCACACACATACGTTGGTGGAGGAGCATTATTTATAACAGCCTGGCATCAGAGCCTGGTACCTTAGCCGTTTATCTCAGAAGTAGTATCTGTCTCAAAAGGTGAGGTAATATATGTAAAGTACTCAGAACGGTGCCAGGCGGAAGTGCTATAAAAAGTTTCTGTGATCCTGTTACTAAAAAATCAGGATATAGAATAATATCAATAGTATGATACCATTTGTTAAAAAGGAGGTTTGGATATATACCTAGAAACCAGTGGATAAGAATATTTCTGGGACAATACAACTTCTGGAAATGATTTCTGTGGGAAAGGAGATAGATGAAGAAAAAGGGGGACATATATTTCATCAGCTTTTGAGCTCCCCCCCTTTTTACCATATATTGTTAAAAGTAATGCCATATTTTAAGTAATTTAAGAGAATCTACCTTATGATAAGAATCTATATTCTTTTCAGATGGCCCTGCTGAGGCACCAGTGACCAATGGAAACACAACAGTGCCAGCCCTGAATGATGATCTGGACATCTTTGGACCGATGATTTCTAATCCCTTACCTGCAACTGTCATGCCCCCAGCTCAGGTACGTGGTAAGAATATGGTTTTATATAGTCATTGCTTATTTTCTTTTTGAAAAGTTTTGAAATTTCAATTTTGAAAGAATTATTTCTGAGCAGTGACTGGTTCTTCAGGCCAGGGCTTTGCAAGCTAAACCTGAAGCTTTTCTTTGCAAATAAAGTTTTATTGGCACACAGCCACTTCCACTGGTTTACATATTGTCTGTAGCTGCTTTGGTGCTACAAAAGCAGAGCTGAATAGTTACAACAGGGACTATATGACCCACAAAGCCTAAAATATTCACTGTCTTTAAAGTTCTAACCCGTGCCTTAGGGAAATAACAGTGTTTAAAATGAACAAGTGGAAAAGCTCAGACTACATCAGCTTTACCTGAGATCAACAAACTCACTGACTTTGGATATTTTAAAAGTATTATGGTGAAGAAATTTTAAATTGCCTTCTCAACATTACCTGGAATTTCTATAAGTTGAAGATATCAATGTTCAGGAAGCAAGTTACTCTTAAGCAAACAACATGAAGATTCTATTTTAAATTTATACTTTACAAATAAATAACTAGTTTGTTTCAGTACAGCATAATTTTTGAGATAAACTACTTCCTTTTCTGTAGGAAAACTGAGCCAAATCTGAATTGTTTGGATAGAAAATTTTAATAAGAAAAAGTCTTATTAAGAAGACTAACAATCGATTTTTATTACACATATTTGTTGCTATAATGATAGTTATTGTATAATCACCACTAGAATTGAACAAGTAGATTTTTTAGGAATAATTATTTTAAAATGGATCTTTATCAAAATTGTCTGCAGCAGTAGTCCTTATTTTCAGCAAAGATCCCTTATTTTATGGCTTTGCCCCTTTTCTCCCTCCCATAGCACATAAAAAGAGGGACTAAGTATTGTTACTGTTTCATTTAATTAGCGTTGATTACCTTATGAATTTGTATAGGCATGGATGTACGTGTGACAACAAAAAATTGTCTAATATTGTGACTTTGGAAAGTATTTAGGATATTTGACAGTCAGACTTATGAAAAGCAATTTATTTTGGTTTAGCATTCTAGTTGAGGCTGTTATATCTGCTAGACTTCTTTAGATTCCCCTGGGGTATGAGAGTTGCTTTGCAACTGCTTACAGAATTAGACCCTACCTCTGAGGCTTCAGTGTACTTCACATGTTCTGTTTAGTATCAAAGCAGAAAGTGAAACAATGCAGACTTCATTTATTTTATTTATTTATTTTTTTGGAGAAGGGATCTCACTATTTCACCTAGTCTGGTCTGAGGCTTGAACTTTTGGTCTCAAGAGAGCCTCTCAGCCACTCAAGTAGATGGGACTACCGACCCACCCCACCATGCTCAGCTAATTTTTTGTTGTTTGTTTACTCTTAGAAACAGGATTTCGCTGGGTTGCCCTGGCCAGTCTTGAACTCCTGGCCTCAAGCGATCCTCCTGCCTCAGCCCGCTGAGTAGCTGGGACTATAGGCGCATGCCACCACACCAGGCTCATTTAACCCTTAAGTAAAAAGTAGTGCCATGACAAGGAGTGTGGGGTGTGGCTCCTGGCTTTTGGAGGGTTAGGACTGGCCTTCATGCTTTGGGCATTCTGATCAGTACCTGGGAGAATAATAGGGTTAATTTTTTAAATCATATCTAATTCTTTTCTTGGAACATTGTTTTTGGACCAAAATTGTGCCAGTTATATTGACTCCTGTAAAATATTTGGTGAACAGAATTATAGTTCATCTACATATAATGATCAAAATCCAGACATATTTATAAAATAATGCCTTTGAAAATGGAGGGGGCTGCTGAAAATACAGATTTGTATGTGTATATATATATATATATATATATATATATATGTAACTATATAATTTACTAATTTTGGAGGGTTTTTAGTATGTGAAATTTGAGCTCAAACTAGTTTGAACACAAAGATTATGAATTACTCTGAACCCTATATTCTTTCATTCCTGGTGTTTTTTCTGAGTATGTATAAATTCTAGTAAAGGATTCTCTAACTTGAGACTATGAAATAGATTGATTTTACCATCTGCTATATGTGTCTGGAATCTAGTCTTCCCTAAAGGGGGTTAGAAATACTCAGCTGACAAGAGTGTACATGTGTCTTGGGAGTTGGGGGAAACAGTTTCAGAGTTCCCAGTGTTGACGTGGAGAAACTCCTTTCCTGTCCTATCTTTCATATACGTACACTGCCAGTATCTAGACCTGCACAGGTGCTGAGTCCTGTCCTTGCTTGGTTTATCCCTGGGATCCCAGGAGACAGAGAACCTTTGGTTAGAGGCCCTGCAACTTCCTGAAGCGTGGAATGACAGCCAAATTTGTTCTCCTTTTATCCTGGGGTTGTAGTGCTGGCAAATGGAGCTCCAAAAAAGTAAATGGACATTTGAGTACTTAGTAGTAGCCCTGCTGTTTGTTTTGGCCATTTTAGACTGTGTCTATGTTGTAGATGTTACATAGTATAAGTATCTACTTTTATCAGAACAACATACATGATGTTTAGAATAGGTGAATAGGAGTCAGGCTGCTCCAGTATGAGACTGGAATCATAGCTTCCCCTACCATCTTGGGTTTTCTTATAGTTCTCTCTCATCCACAGGGAATAGATCCCTGGATTTTGAGCAGATTCTTAGATAGATTGAAGAGAAACTAAAAATGATAAAAAAGATCACTTAGGGATATAATTGCTTTGTTATGTAACAATATTAACAATAAACACTAAGTACTTAACCCAGCCATTGTACAAAACACTTCTTGTGGTCATCAAGCTCATGCCTATTCTGTGGGAGAGAGACTGGAGAAGTTAAGTGACATGTCTTAACTTGTCACTGTAGTAAGTCCTGGCAGGCTGTCTCCAGCCCATGCTCTTAGCCTCTGTGACCTGCTGTTGCTTCATTGGTAGCTTAGATCCATTTTATTCAAGGGAATTGTTAAATTTGATATTCCATCATGTCTAATTTCTTACACATTTCAGCATTCTTGCAAAATTAGGTGGGTTTTTTTTTTTGGATCGCATCATTCTTGCTTAATTAGTCATAATGGATTGAAAATATTTTTCTGCCTAAATCACTTGGTGAGTAGAATGGATGGTGATTTATTGCATGATGTTCTAGCCAGGACATTAAATGTTTGAATTTAACATCTACTTGCTGCTCACTTTATTCTATGGTTTGAGGATAATCTTAGCCAGCTTTTACCAGTCTTCATAGAATTCTTTGAAAGTCTTTTCATGTTTAAAACAAGTCCATATAAACAGATGTGAATGTGATTGAATATTTTATGAGTGCAGAGATCATTAAGGTTGGTAATTGTGATTGTACAGTACTATCTGTGTGCAAGATATAGATGATTAAAGGAATATTTTTGTGTTATATTAAGTATCTACATGTTTATTTGTATTTATGTTCATTTGCCCCCTTATCCAAACAGGAGTTTGGAGTGCAGGATATGGTTGAGAGTGTAGGTGGTTGAATTTTTGCTGTACTTCATTTCTGGATAGATTAGAAGCATTCTAATGTTGTGGTTAAAACTTACCTAGACTAGGTCTATAAATTTCTTATGATGCAGCTTTTATAATAAAAGACAAAATCTTTTAAACAACCACAGAAGGACCCTCTTGCAGTCTGCTGTAGTTGTAGAAATGTTCGTTATTCCAAGGGATACCAGTTCCTTGAAGCAGTAGTTGCCAAGGCGTGCTGGCCTTCAAGACAGCAGCCACATAACTGTTGTTGAACCCATTGTGTTCAGGATGTGAAGAATAAAAATGTACCGTCAGCCTAGCTTGTAAATGCAGTTTATTATGAAAGAGCTTCATCTACCTCTTTTACATTAACAGATTCCAATTAAGAAACATTGTTCCTTTTACTCTAGATGATTGTGTGTGGGCTTATCCTCTTGAATGTTACACACCATTTTACCTTCTGCAGTTGTTTGTCTAATTTTATAACTTTATTTGGATTTCAAGTTACAGATGAGCTATGCTTTACTATGCAGAAATCAACCCCTTATTTTGGTGTTTGTCTCAGGGGACATCCTCTACATCAGCAGCTGCTACCCTTTCTACAGTAACATCTGGAGATCTGGATCTATTCACTGAGCAAACCACAAAATCGGAAGAAGTGGCAAAGAAACAACTCTCCAAAGACTCCATCTTATCTCTATATGGTACAGGAACCATTCAACAGCAAAGTACTCCTGGTAATTACTTTTGAAATCTGCTTTCAATGAATTGTGACATCACTAGAAGTGCATCCTTTGTAATGATAATATAAATTATATTTCTTCCCTTGTTTCCATATAGTGGATGCTTCTGTTGCAGTTTACACAACTATGAAACTGAAATGAACAAAGTGTTAGAATTAAAAAACTAAAGAGCATGTACAGGATTCACAAAACTTTATTCATTTAGAATTAACAAGCTGCTCACATATCACTTAATACTGTTTCACAAGCTTATAGGACATGGATTATCTTTGAAGAATTATTGAAATTTTATTTGCATGAAATTTATGACTGTGTATACAGTACATTTTATTTACAGGTAAACAATAAACAGTCTGAATTATTACATTATTCCAAAAAAGTTTGAAATGTTTTTGTAATTAGAATGACATACTAGCATACAATTTGTTTACAGTTTTAATCTGTCAGACCATTTCCTCTAAAATAATGAGCTGCATTTCACATATGAGCTAAAATTGTATGATAACCCAGCTATTTCCATCAAAGCCAGATACAGTCAGCTCTCACCTGCCTATTGGATATTGGGAGACCAATGGTGCAAATCAGCAGAAACAGCACATAATCTCATGCTATGTAGTTTGATCTTCATAATACTTTGTGTGGCTATGCATAAGATTTATATTTCTTAATTAGATTTACTCAGGTTGATAACTGATTTGCCTGCACTCTGGAAATAATCAGCTCTGAAGGTTTACATGTAGGCTGGTCTGTGCAGTAGGAGCAGAGTGGAATTAAAATGTTTGCTATGGGTAGTTCAGAAAGACAGTAATCCTTTTTCTCTGACTGTAGTGGTGAGTGCAGCTATATGCAATAGCCCTGTTTTCTTCATTCATTTTCTTCTCATGGTTCTCGTGATGCAGGTGTGTTTATGGGACCCACAAATATACCATTTACCTCACAAGCACCGACTGCATTTCAAGGTTTTCCATCAATGGGTGTACCTGTGCCTGCAGCTCCTGGTCTTATAGGAAATGTGATGGGACAGAGCGCAAGCATGATGGTGGGCATGCCCATGCCCAATGGGTTTATGGGAAATGCACAAACTGGCATGATGCCACTTCCTCAAAATGTTGTTGGCCCCCAAGGAGGAATGGTGGGACAAATGGGTGCACCCCAGAGTAAGTTTGGCCTGCCGCAAGCTCAACAGCCCCAGTGGAACCTCTCACAGGTAGGGGTCATTTACTCTCCAACTTCTCCCAAATCAAAGAAACCAGATTTATTTTCTAAATGGTTTTGTTTTCAAATCTAATGATCTGGCAGAAAGAATTCAGTAAGAATAATGTTGTATAAGGTCAAAAGTATTTATGGATATTAGGAAGTTGTGTTGAATAGACAAATGACATGCCATCCCTATTTTTAGAGTATTCTGTAAAGAAACATTCAGCATGTAACACAACTGTATTGGTGAACATCCCTAATCTGTTTTGTCAATAGCTAGAAAGAGAGACTTGCTCTCTGATACTAAGCTTTACCCAGCTGCCTGGTGGGGTGTTTTTTGGCTAACTTTCAAGAATTAGAAAGAAAATCCAGTCTCATATTCTCAAAGCACTATTAGGTTTAGACTCTCTTACAGGTCATATGGTTATTTCCCATAGATTTGTAAAAATTCTTTTTGTCCAAAAACCTTTGTAAAGTTGTATTTTCTTTTTACATATTCTTCAATGACTTTTATGTTTAAAAGAGTATCCATTGGCTAAGAATTCCCATAAGGTATGAACAAGTCCACATTTGTCTCGGACATTCCTTCATATTATAAAATCCTATTTCTACCAAGTTAGAGCCAAGAGATGACATTTCTCTAGCTCCTTAGACAGGATCATGCTCCCAGTCTTCTTCCTTTTACATTTCCTCCAGCATTTCGGTGATCTTGGTTTCTGCTTGGTCAGTTGTTTTACCTTGAGAGCATTCAGGGAATAGTTTATATCCCATGAATGCTCCAAGTTATTTTTGCTATCACCATTTACAGGAATATATCTAAGACATTGGTCTCTATCCTTTGGGAATCTCAAAAATTGTAAGTGTCAGATGTCAGTCACAGCTTTTATGTGGCCAAAGTGCTGAAGCACACCCTGCTCAAATTAAGGTGCTAGATGGTAACACTGGCTCTTACTCCAGATAGTGCAGAAGGGTGATGCTGTTCTCCAGCACTCTATCAGTAGAAGCCGGTGGCCAATGATGACAGGTGGTTAAAAATCCTTTAGTGAGTATGAAGATGTGATCTGCCCCTTCAGATACTTATGCCTGACCAGTGATGTCTTTCAAAAACTGCAAATAAGTGAATTTTGTTAAGAATACAGTCTAACCCTGAGCATAGGTTTTGAACCCACTCTGTACTTTACATCTTGCCTTTCCTTCACTTTTCACCAATTTTGGAAGTAAGAGAACCAGAGTTAAGTTACTTACATATATTTGACTCTGATCTGGAAGAAAAATACATGTAATATATTTTATAGCATATAATGAAAATTAATTTTAGATGTTTAGATCAGCAAAAGAAAAAAATGTACATTTTATGACCACTTTAATATTTAGAAAGTATATAGAGCCATTTAGGATTTTAATAGAGAATTTTAGCTATCATACAAAGTTTATAGGCTAATTTTAGACTATTTTACTTTCTAAAAATTTCTTAGTCCTTAGTAGTTAAAGCACAATATCCTAGTACAGTTGAAAGTTAGAGTAATGGACTCATTTCATAATACACTCACATATTCAGATACAAATTCAAAGATTGCTTTGGTATTTTTTTTCAGTTGTGGCTAATCTTTAGGGATAAGAAATTGAATCTAGAGAGTGAATAAACATGATTGAGATCACTTTATAGGCAGTGCTAAAAAGTAGAAGAAAACAAACAAGAAGGAAACAAAGCTATTTGCTGTCTTTAAAAAATATTTGTATGGTAGCCTGCTTTTACTCCAGTGCTTTGACTCATTTTCACATTAATGAAAAAATGTCCAACTGTGGCTAAAGAAATAAGAATTAAAAGTGAAGTAAAGCCTCTTAAACTAAGCCTTTTATGTGTTTCACAGATGAATCAGCAAATGGCTGGCATGAGTATCAATAGTGCAACCCCTGCAGCGGGTTTTGGCCAGCCCCCTACCACAACAGCAGGATGGTCTGGAAGCTCATCGGGTCAGACTCTCAGCACACAACTGTGGAAATGAAAACTGAAATACAAGTGTCATCCAGAACTACCACCTGACATTCCTTGCTAAAACGCATCTAGTTCCCCTGTTTGTTCATGTACATATATTTTTTTTCTTTTTACCCATTTGTTCATATTAAGAATTATCTGATTGACCGTGTTGGTCTGTACTGATTAAATTTGATGTGGTGAAAAGCAGGTTGATAAACCATTTTATGTCAAAAGCAGCTTTGCTCATATTTCATATGATTTCATAAACCACCATTATTTGAGAAGCTGCTCAGTCAACTTGCATAATCAGTTTTACTCTCAATAAAATTATAGCGCTAATGTTTGCATATAAGGGAAGTAGTTATCATGTTAGTAATACCTCTAACAGTAAACCCCCCCCCCAAATTAGCCAGTAATCCTGTAGGAAGGTACTGTACTGTATGATCAAATGTTTAATCATATAAATAGAATGTAAATGTATCACTGAGCACTGTTTTCTAGTGTATCAAAATTCTTTTATTTCATCATTCAATTCACTGTGCTGTTGTTATGATGTGCTTAACAGGGAACGTGGTTAGTGAAAGGAAGATAAACCTGGATGTTACTACAAAACTTAGTTTAATGAATGTTTAAAGAATTCAAATTTTATCTGCCTCTCTTGTAATTTGGATCTCTTCTTATGTACATAGTGCTAATATGAAGACCTTTTTCTGCACTACATGCAAACAGGGTAACTAAAACAAAGCCACTTTGAATCCTCGAAGGTATATCCAGGTTTATGACAGTAATTGTGTTTACATTTTATGGTGCCTAGTATTGACAAAATGTTATTTCCCTATATTAAACAAATGAATCCATAGACCTTTTCAATTGTGGGGTTTTTATTTCCTATGTATACTGCCACCAGTCTTCCAAAAATTACTTAATGTTGCAAAATCTGGAATTAGGAATGTTCAGCTGACAAAAATGCCTGTCATCTGTTTTCTAAAACCTGTTCAGTTCTACCAATTATAAGGCCAAATTGAGGGGGGAGGAAGAAAGTGTAAGATACTCAGAGTGGTATCCTGCAGTGTCATATAACTGTATATACAAAAATCTTCCAATTTAGTTGTAGGGAAAACATGCAGAACAATTGAAGACAAAACATACGTTTTGTACCATCCAGTTAGCTTGTGTTCACTGACAAGCACTGTTTAAATACATGTCCATCAGGTGACAATAAAGGCTGTTGTACTGAAGGAAAATGAACAATACCTGAATCTCTGCAGCCTAAACTCCCAACATCCTCTTCCGCATCCTTTGGCCAGGCAAACTGCACCAGTTGCTTTGATTTTATACCTCAATTTTCACTGTGTCCAGGTGGTACTTTGGCTCGTTGGCTAGATTAACCTTCTCTGTCCGAGTGTGCCACACGAGAACCTAAAAGAGAGGGAAATATTTTAAGTAGCACACTCTCAACGCCGACACTCAGGGTCAGGCAGCACAAGTGGAATGAATACCTTGGTGCAGTTGTTTGCTTTTGGTTCCAGTTCTTCCACTGTTGTTATCTGTTTTAGAAAGTCAGACTCTTGCATCCCTGGCTGGGACCCACGCCGCTTAAATACAGCTTTCGGGTTGGACAGGATGACTTGAAGACTTACAGCAAATCCTTTGTGAAAAGTTAAAAAAAAAAAATGACTTTTAAAAGTAAAATATTGGTGTACTTCTTTTTTCTTTTTTTTTTTCCTATATAAATTTGGTCACATCAAAAACAATTTTTTCTTTTTTTTTTCAAAAATTTTTTAAATACCTACTATGTGTCAGGTCTTGGTTTGTAAATTTGAATATGAACATTACCTGTATTACAGTCTCAAAAGGAAAACCAATCATTACAATATTGTGCTTTCAGTGCAAAGTAGAGATGAGGTGTGCATGGGGGGGCATCTGTGCAAAATATGAAGTCTAGTCTGTTGATAAAAAAGGGTGAATTTTATAAGCTGCTGTTTCACAGAGGTCATCCCATCCCCACATTTGACACTTTAGGAATAACTAAGAACTAAATGTAGCTGAAAAGCATACAGACTCACCCCGGCTATCCTTGGAGCGTGAGACTGCCTGCCCAGTCCTTTTGCCCGCCCTTTAGCACCATTACGCACGCTTTATCAAAATCAGCACTGCTCTCATTGACTTTGCGTTTAGAAGATTGAGTAGTAGAAGTCAATTTGTTAGAAAATGAATAATACCTCCTTTACAATCAATTTGGTTTAAATTTCTAATTTGGCTCAATCTGAAAAGGGTAGGGGGCTTTAGAAATTAGTACAGGCCATTTGATAAATTTGTTTTTTGTATTTCATTTACCAAAAAAAAAAAAAAAAGAATAAAATTAGTGTAAATTTCCTTCAGGGGTTTGGTCATGTGAAAAATCATTACTGTTCAACCTGTAGTTTAACAAACTCTGTGTTTAAGGCTCAGCCATTAAAGCAACTCTACAAGTAACTGTTTTGCGATCTCAGCAAGTAATTATTTTGAAGGTCTGAAGCCCTGGATTTGTTTGCTCTTAATGACTAAGGTGACACTGTAAAGTCAGGCACCCTCCCAGAGTTGAAGCTATAAGACCAATCCCCAGGAACACTTCTTAGCAACTTTTTGCCCTTCTCTACATTAAATGATTTATGCTTCTTTTTGCAAAAGACAGCAAAGTAAGTACCAAATGATACCAGGCTGTAGTGGAGGAGTGGTGAGAACAGCATGACCACCATTCTCATAGCCTCTCCATATGCCAGACTGGGCCTGTCTCCTCTTTTAGACCCTGCTGCCTTTTTGGGAAAACTTAACACTAAGCCACTTACAAACACAACTTGGTACAGCAGGTGCTGAGTGAAGCAGAGTGAAGAAACAATCATAAAGCATTAGCCTTAGGACAAGTCCCAGTATCCTCCACCAGTCCTGGAGGGAGGCAGCGCATTCTAGCAGAAAGAACACTGAATTTGGAATTAGAAGCCTTTTGTTTTTGCCTAGGTCTCCTGCACTGGCCAAGTCGTTAACTTTTCTTGATTGCACAACTTCCCCATTTCCTCATCTGCAAGGGAAGTGTGACACCTTCTCAACGCAGTGTTAGATGGAAAATTAAGGTAGGGAAGGACTACTGACTGCAAAGCACTATTCATAGGATAATACAATATATAAATGAAAACACCATTATAAATATTATCATGAGGGGCAGGCAGTATTAGCCACCATTTATGGCTGGAAGAATACTGGTTGACAGGTAAAGGGCTTATAAAAGTTCTGGGTGGCAGAGTCAGACCACCTGCATGTCACACCACTGTTGAAACAAGTCCGAAGCCTTCCTCAGGCACAACTAAGCCAGCTACAGTACTCAACAAAAAGCCAAAGGTTCAAATTAATATACAAAATGCTTTTTCTAATAGGTAAAATGTTAAAAAAAAGTTGTTTTTTTTTTTCATGTGCTTATAAATAAGCTTCATCCCTTTTTGTCTAGATTAGAGTCTGCCCTTCTCAATCACATGGAAGCTTCTGGTAGATTCTTCATGTGGCTTCAAGGTACTGATTCTATTTCTCCATTCCCTCAAAAACATAGGCTCCAAATGGTGCAGAAGTAATTCTGAAAATGATATGAAGCCACTTTGATCTGATTTCCTTCATTTCCCCCCAAGACTTTAACATCATCACAACCACTGAAGGATTCAGATTAAGAGTATTTTGTTTTCCTCAGCTCAGGGATATCCTTCTAGCTCTTAACACAGAGTTACATGGCAAAATCTACAATTGAGGCAAAGTTGACAGCCAGTTGTGAAGCTACACATTGTTCTGCTGCCAAAACCCCCTTTCCTGGCCTCACTGGAGAAGGGTGTGCACCTGGAAGGCCAGCATCCTGGAGGTATTTTGGTGTGGCACACCACAGTAGCAAAGGGGTTTTCTATTTTCTAATATGAAGGTAGAGAGAGCACAACTCAGATGCTCCTTAACCAGCTACCTCAATTTCCTTTGCCCAGGCCCTGCTCAGTGAGCTCTGCAAAGGGAGCAGTCACAGCCGGCAGGCAGGAATGCCCGTTTGTTAACTAGGCCAAACCCTGGGCTGCTTTTAGGGAAACATCTGACCTGCTGTGAAGTTGGGGAGAGCTAAAAGAGTTCTCCCCTCTGAAGCCATGGCAAAGACTTTTTTAGCTCTTAAAAGCATCGATTTCCAACCTAAGATGGACATCTTGAGTTTACTTCAATTGCAAATATTTATACTTCAAATATTATATCTTCTCTTTCCTAGATTAGTTTACTTTTAAAGATATTTCAGTGACTTTTAAGATACTAGGAGCCTTGCACAAATAATGGGAGTAGGGTTTTCTGCCATGGCCAGTTGTCTAAAACTAAAATGCATATGCAAAATGGTTGCTCACTGTGAAAGCAGGATTTCCTGAATTCTTCAGATGGAGTCAGGCGGGGAGGATATACAGTCGCCCTGCATCTGTGCGGGTTCTCCATCTGTGGATTCAACTAACCACAGGTGGAAAATATTTGAAAACAGTAAAAAATAACTACAACACTAAAAATACAAATTTAAGAACTACACAGTATAACAACTATTTGCATAACACTTTCATTGTATTAGGTATTCTAAGTCATCTAGAGATGACTTAAAGTATATACGAGGATATGCATAGTTTTTTATGTAAATATGCCATTTTATATTGGGAACTTGAGCGTCCACGGATTTTGGTATCTGTAGTAGTCCTGGAACCAATCCCCCCACCCAAATACTGAGGGACAATTACTCCCTCCCAGGCAGAGGGACAAGGCCTGCCTCAGTATATGCTCACTGACTGATAACTGAGTAGAAAGTCTGTAAGACATTCAAAGTCCAACAAGCCTACACATCCACATGGCCTCCTAGATTCCCAGAAATATATTATAGCTTTCCAAAGACCCCTATGGAATAAAATACTTCCCCATTTTTTAAGTTTTTTTGCCAAGCTTGTTGTATGTCACAACTGTTTTCATTGCCTCAGGGTGCTGTGATGGTAAATAATCACAAGTTGTTTTGGAAAAACGGCCCCAGGGAAAAGGCTATTTGTACTGGTTGAGCTCTAAGCGAGATCAGATAAAGACAAGGCTTATGAGTAGGGTTTTCTAGGAAAATGCTAAACAGATCAAATAGTGACAATTCTCTTAGAATGGATCTTTGAATTAGTTCCAATGATGTTCTGCCTTTCCAGTAGCTAGGCTGTGTTTTTTAAGGCTACCATGAAGCGGAGGAGAAGGAGGTGGGAATAGGGCAAGTTGACACACTACAATACTCAGTGTTCTTACTAAGATTTAGCCAGTTTTTTTTTTTTTAAATAAATACTCCCCTGATTGTTGCATACCTTTGGTTAATTTCCATAGTTCTGAAAAAGTTGATTTTGACAAATTTTGCCAGTGTGCTCATCACTTTTATGGAAGAGAGAATATTCAGAGTCCTTACTGTGTCATTCCCAATGACATTACTACCTTTTTCTTTTTGCAATCCCCAATCCCATTATCAGCCTTTGAGATAAGAAGTGGCAGCTACCCTAATGCAGGGCATGAAGGTACTTAAGGACTTTTCTTCATAATCTTGTACTTTCTAGCCCTGGCATTTCAAAACTATCCAAGCGAAAAACAAATATGTTAATAGTGTTGTTTTAGGAATCATTTCTAATAGATTTAAATCAAATGTAGAAAGCAGAAAAGAGGGCTATATAAAAGGAATATGTTTTTCGCTTATTTACTCTCATCTCTAAATTGCCACTGTTCCCTGCAAGTGTTCCACTACAGATTGTCATGGTTCCAAGACTGAATGCTTACATGTCATCAATGCTCTTTCACAGTCATGATAAAGACTCCTTCCCAACTACCATTTCCTAATGGGTAGACAGAAATGCAGTTTCCCACACTTACTTCTAATTATAATTTAAAATCATTTTCTTCTGATGCAGAAGAGAAATGAAAAAGCATGTCTTGGTTGTTAAATAGGTCTGTTAATCTACTCCAGAATACTGACTGAAACTTTATGATTGCTTCAGGGTGAAACTTTTTGTTTTTTTTTTAATTATTGTCTAGTTTAAAAACTCCTCAAAAGTTATTTAGCAGCCATCATTCTTCATGGAAAAAATAAAACACTCTGCATTCCTAAGAAGTATTCTTTATTTAATCTATAAACAATTCATTTAAATCTCTACTCTGAAAACAAAAATGCATCATTGAAAACTAAATCCTCTAAGGAAACAATTAAGATGATGAACAAGGATGGAAAACTTGACCCTAACAACCAAATATAATTTAAAGAGGCTCATTAATTGAATACTGAAAATATTCATGAATGATCTTCTAGTGGGCATGCCTAACATTGAAGTGTGGAGGGGGAAATGGTTCTATTAGCTCAATAGCCAAAAAGACAATGATGGGAAATAAACCACTGTACATGGTGGAAATGGCAAAATCAACATGCTTCACACTGTGTGAGAGCTGCTGTTTCATCCTTTGTTTCACGTTTGCAACTGTCTACTTTACATTCTCCATGGTAACACTAAGCCACTTAGTCCAACTGAGAAAACAGCAGAACGGGGTGGAGAAGGTACTTATGCCCTGGTCCTCAACCTCCATGAATACCAGTGAAATCATTTTTTAAATAATTATTCTTCAAGGGTTCACTAATGAAGCTGTTACATTTATATCACCTCCTGGTTTCATATGGAAGCTATGTTGGTTTCTGATTGGAAACCTTAAGAAGTTTCCTAAAGACCTATTTTAATAAAATAGCGTGGCAGTATAGGCGGGTAGTTGAGTGCAGGCTTTTAACTTACAGGGCCTGGGTTCGAATCCTTGCTCTGCCACTTCTGTTACAGTGACTTGGGGAAGTACTGTAACTATTCTGTGCCTCAGTTTCCTCAAATGTGAAAATGGAGACGGTTATCCTATTATAAGATTTTTGTATATCTTAAATGAGCTAACACATATAAAGCACACAAAACAATACCTGACACATTAAACATTCTGTCTTAAGCATAATCATCAAAAAGAGATCTTTCTTATTCACCAATCTTGTTCTAAATAACTTCTTTACGTTATTCTAAATAATGTTATCTTTCACTTTTCATGTTCCCTCTGCCATTATTCACTCATTCAAAAAATCTTTACGAGCATCTTGTTTGTCTTTAGCAGTGGTGATACAATACTGAATAAGACATGGTCCCTGCCCTCCGGCAACTCCTAGTCCCATTAAAAGAACAGATGTGGCATAGCTGTGCCATAAATGCTACAACAGACATAAGCAGATAATTTTGGGCACAGGAGTCAGAGAAGCAAATGTTGGCTGACTGGAATAAGGAAGGTTTCAGAGATAGAGTGAAATCTGAGATGGATTTTGAAGCACTTGAAGCATTATCCATCTACAAAGAGGAAAAGTAGTTTTGAGGCAGAGTATAAGGCCGGAGCATCGACTGGTGACAAGGCTGTAAAGCTGCTTATGTGCAGGACTCTGCACCCCACCGACTGAACCGCACACATTAAAATGGTAAAAATGGCAAATGTTATGCTATGTATATTTTACCACAATAAAACTGCATTCCCAAGGAATACGGGCTATCGTCTCACTTATATTGTCTGTGGTGCTTTTCAGTTACTACCATAAAAAAAATTCCTTTCCTGGCCAGGCACGGTGGCTCATGCCTGTAATCCCAGCACTTTGGGAGGCCAAGGTGGGAGAATCACTTGAAGCCAGGAGTTTGAGCCCAGCCTGGGCAACATAGTGAGACCCTATCTCTTAAAAAAAAAAAACCTAAAAAAAAATTCCTTTCCTATGCTTAAATTCTCTTCATGCTTGACCCCAATGGAAGAAGTATTTTCTGTAGAATAATTCTACTGAGCATTCCCAAACTTTGTAATGAGGCCATCCTACATGGTACTGACTCAGTGGGTAGCATGGGAGAGGAGCTGACCACTAATGGACCACAGTGAGCCACAGGAAGGAACATGAGAGTAACTCTGATCACCTACACCAGCTGCTCTTATCCCTGGCTGCACTTTCTCATCATCTCAAGACTTAATTAAAAAAATAAAAACCAACCAACCCACTCCCCATACACTCAAAAACCAGACCCCACACCCAGAGACTGTATGATCTAATTGATCAAAGGTGGAGCCCAGGTGTGGGTATTTTCCAAAGCTCCCTTTGTAAGTCTTATGTGCAGCCACGCTGAAACCCACCGAGTTAGACTCTCCTTAGAGAGCTCCCTGGAGTACAACTCGGCACCCCCGCCTTTGTAATTTCACCATTAAGAAACGCTGACAATGTCTCAGAAGCAATAAGAAGGTTTAACTTTTAATTTTGATAATTCTTAAACTAGAAAAGAAAAACATGTTACGATTCATGAATTCAGTAAACATTTGTTCAAGCTGCTATCATCAGGGTGTGCCCAGCCTGGAGATGCAGGGAGACGGGACCCTCTCCAGCGGCCCCGCGGGCCAGCAGAGGTAGCAGGGGGCAGGAAGGACACTGATGCGCGCGCCACCGCGCGGACAAATGCGTAAGTGCAGGATGCCGTCCAGGGGAACAGGTGGGAGGGGCAGCTATGTGGGTGAAAAATCAGGAAAGACTTCTCAGACAAAGAATTCCTACATCATTGGTGAGCCCGGCAAAGTAAATGGAAATCATCCTGGCAAACAGGGGAAGACAAACTGACATTCCATATTCTAGGCTAGAGGGTAGCGTGTGCCACTCTTGACTTACTCTGGCCGATGGCGGCTGGCCGTGGTTGAGGGATTTGAAATTGAGGCGGACTGACGTGCAGAGTGTTTGGGGTCGGGGTAAGTACGGCCACTGGGGGATCCCAGGATGAATGCCTGCTACTTTAACTTCTGAAGCCGGTGCAGAGAAATGTGTGGTAGTCACAGCTGCCGACCTGCGTGCCAAGGTGATTTGGCATGTGTGCTGGCACCCAGGTTAGTGGTGCACAGCAATAATCCTTAACCCTAATTATTTACACTATGGAACAGTCTACCTCTTTAACAGATTCCAAATGAAAACTATACCTACAGATGCTCTCCGAAGGACTCGTAGGAAAGTCAAAGTGGTAAAGAGGACATTTCTCCCCTTGTGACTTTATTAGAAAACATGAGAGTCATTCTTTTCAATCCTTCCCCACGTGCCATGAGTAATTTGTGCAACGAATACATGTCTCATGTTCCACACAGACTCACTTATCTACAGAGGCAAGCTGGAACTTAACTGCACAAACACTTCGTGAATCTAAATGCCACAAATGACATTTTCTTTTGAAAGCTCAAGTGCCTTCGTTTGTTTAGTTTTTCAGCTGGGAAATTATAAAAATGAGCACATATCTGCTCCTAACAACTCTGTAATGATTTTCTTTTTTTTGGTTTTGATTTTCTCTTGTTGATTACTCTCTTTTGGGGTATTTCATCTAAAGCCAGGGCTGGTGTTTATCTCAACACGCCGTCCTGCATGCTGCGCCAGTTCGTCGAGTGTTAACAAGCACAGGTCTGCCAGCCAGGAGGGAAATGAAGTTCACCAGGGGCTCAAAGCAGAGTTTACATGTTCTTAAGTATTACCTTAAGAGTAATTTGAAATGGCTTTGTGTGGACGCAGATTCGAGCATTCACAGAACAGCGGGAAGTTTTGCACGTATCAATTCTCATTTGAAACTCACCATAACCCAGGAGGCAGGTGATTGGGTCCCTAATCTACAAGTGAGGAAACGTATTTCCCGAGATCTTCAGGTTGTACAGCCTGCTTGTGTCTGGGTGGACCTGGGGGTCAGTGATTCTCCTGTCCCACAGGTGCCTGCGTGGACCTGACCACTAAGATAATCAGTCAATCAAAGCACTGATCCAATTCATCTAAAATGTGTGAGCCAACTGAACACAAAGAGAGTCCGATCTTGTTTCTTGGTTAAGAGACATAACATTCATGGAGTGTCCATAATGTTCCACTGGATGCTTTGTATGTGACGTCTTATTTTGTGAAGAATTTCATCTTTCCTATTCTGCAAATGAAGAAAATAGAGGCTCAGAGACTAAGAACTCAGTCACTTGGCTGTAAGTGGGTGAGTTGAGGTTCAAGGCAAGTTGGGAGGCACCTCTGCAGACACGCTGACCTGACCTGAATCCCAGCTCTGCCGCTTCGTCACTGTGCTACCCTGGGCAAGCCGCCTCGCACGTCTGGGCCCCTGGTTCTTTATGTTTACATGTGGATAATAAAACTAGCATACCCTTCACAGAGTTGAATGAGGATTAAATAAGCCCGTAAAGTACCACGAATGCCTGACGCCTGGTAAGTGCTCAGAAACAATATACAATTACTGAGTCTGTCGGACTTCCCTGATATAAGGGAAAACTCCAGGTTTTCAAAAATTTTAATCTTGAATAAATGTTTTATTCCACTGAAAGCTTGAGGGAACTCCAGTGTGAAAATGCAGAGCTGTTAGAATTGAAGTGGGGTGGAGCCCTGGAACCCCTCTCCCCACCTCGCCAGCAGCCCGTGAAGGGCTCCGTGGATCCTCCCACTCCACCTCCACCCCGCCTAGCCCCATGTCCAGCTGCTCCAGAGAAAGCTCCCTCATCGTGAGCGCTCAGACGCACGGGTGCTCCTCATCCTGCGCGCCACCTCTACCCAGCCCAGCCATGGCCACAGCACGCGTTCTCAGCCAAGCCTCTAGGATGCACTTCGTTCTGGAAATGTAAGAAACGAGCAGCAGGCTTGCCTATTGTCCGCAAACTCTACCATCATCCTTGCAGGTCTGTAAGTTGTTAGGACGGAATTACCGCCCCCTGCCAGCTGCAGTCCTCTTCCAGTGACAATCACACTTCACTGACCTGAGGACAAAGTCCCAAGCTGGTCCCCAAACCCTGCACTAAAAGGCACTCTAAGACACATCAAATTACCCTACTGAGAACATTCAGTAACTTTATCTTTCTCATACAAAACGTTCATGCATGGAAAACAGCACACCTAAATTACAAATGACTCCCAAGTGATACGAAGGTCACTCCCTCCCTTTTCTTGCAGTATTAATATTCATGAAGCAAGGTAAAACTGGGACAGAATTTTGACCCTGCTCATTTGGCTTTGATGATCATCTGATCCAGGCTGGGCTGAAGTTTATCACAGCACTATCTACCAAGAAACGGTTTGCCAAGTAAATTAACCCAGGCAAAATTCCTTGTCAAAGAAGACCCGGTGCAACTGTTATTTCCACATCCCTTCAGAGAGTCCGCAGAAAGAGAGTTTTAGTGATCTGCCTAGAATTACTCCTTGGCCCTCTCCAATTCCATAGTCATCAGTTATAATCATTAAAAAAAAAATGTTTGCCCGGTAACCCGGCAGCGAGGGTAGACACTCTAGATAGGGCAATTACACAGCCCCACCTGCAGGCTGCGGCTGTGGCAAGCCTGGGACCAGGGCGGGACATGGAGCGGAGGACAGCCCAGCCCCGGCTTGTCTGCAGGAGGCGGCGTTCTGGCAGGTGGGCGGGGGCTGCAGGAGCGCTGCAATGACCGTGAGAGACACAACGTCACTGTGCTGAGTGCTGTGGAGCCTGAGTGCACGGGGGTTATGACGGGCGGAGGGTGTCAGCACAGGCTTCCCTGAGAAGGTGGCCTGAAGCTGAGACTTGAAAGATGAGCAGGGCTGAGCCAGGAGTGAAGGGGACAATGTGCTGGAGGAACTGACCTTTGTCCCCAAAGACTGAGTAGAGGAAGGGAGGCTGGCAGGGAGGGCGGGACTTGGCAGGCGAGAGCTGCCTGCAAGGGGCAGCCACAGATCTAGTTTGCATTC
The DNA here is from genome assembly GCA_963575035.1 of Avahi laniger. Taxonomy (NCBI): domain Eukaryota; kingdom Metazoa; phylum Chordata; class Mammalia; order Primates; family Indriidae; genus Avahi; species Avahi laniger. Next base: position 48,772 of record CAUYSK010072809.1, read on the forward strand.
CCGAAAGATTCCTCCTGCTTCTGGGCAGAGTGGGCGCTGCGGAGGGCAGGTGCGGATGCAGGAGGCCCAGGCGGGCGCCATCACTGTCCTCCTCCTCCCCAGCCCCTCCAAACTCCACAGTCCTCTGCCGGGACAACACAGCCACAATGAACCCAGAGCCCGAAAACTTCAGTCAGGTAATGTGATTTTCCCCCTAATACGCAGACTCTTATTTTTACCCAACTGGTGCTCTGAGTAACAGAATGTTCTAATTATGCCAGATTGCCATCTTTTCTGCACATAAATTACAACTCGAAGGATAATACAGATTACACCAATTAAAACTAAACTAAACTTAAATGTAATACATCAGTTATCACCATTCTCTACAACAGAAAAGGTGTTAAAAAGATCTAAATGTCTGCTGATTTATAAGCATAATTTGAAAAGGCTTGTTAAAATTGTATAGGTCCCTAATAGCTGTGGTATTTAAGACCTCCTCTCCCTCCATCTCCCCTCCCTCAGCCCCATCACCCTGTACACAGATGGCCTAGCTGCCCTCCCCCTTGCATCCTGCACCTGCCGCCGTGTGGTTTTCAAGCCGTGTTTCTAATCGCATCAGTCCTCTACTTGAAACATTTCAGACTCTTCAATATCCACGGAGATGACGACAAATGTCTCATCCCACAATCAGCCCTCGCCATCTGACCCCATCTTGCCCTTCACCTCTCAGGGACCTGAGAGCCACACACGCCCTGGATTTCCCAGTCCCAGAACACACCCCGCAGGGACCCCTGCCTGTGCTGCCTGGGCCTAGCACTGAAGGTGCCTCTCTGGTGCTAGCTCGTCCACACACCTGTCCTGAACCTCCCCATGGTGGTTCTGTTTTGTCTTTAAATGTAACCCCCCAAACTTCCATTTGTACTGCATTTTCTATCTCATGATATGGTTGGTTATGTATTTATTAATAAAATAGCCATCCTCTCTCTGCTAAATCCAAAACTCCCCGGGCAGGGGCCATACATTTTCTACAAGATCAGTGCAATTCTATGCTCAGTAAGTGACTATGGAATTCTGTCAAATGTTACTTCCCCCTCTGTGTTAACATTTGACATATGGGCGACTCCAACAACTGGCCCCTCTGCCTTCCCAGCAAGTGGTTTCCTTACTGATCTCACCTTTGGTCTAGGAGTCAGAGGTGATGCTGTCCAGGTGAACCTGATCCCCTTTCTTGGCTCTCCTTTGGGACTTTTGACACTTTTTTGTCTTAAAACTTCAACTTCTCCTCCTCCATCACTATTCTCCCACCCCATGAAACTGCCACCATCTCCCTTCCCTTCTCGTTGCTGTCTTGGAAGAGCTGTCTCCTGGCCCTACTCCCCACTCCACCCCAGCCCCACCATCTGCCCCCTTCCCCCAAAGGTCTCCAGCAACTAGAAACTACCACCAGCTGGAAAGACGGCACTAAGCCACAAGGTGAGGATGAGCTAGCTGTCACCAGAGAGAAGGGCATAAACAGGGTGGGCCCCTTCAACAATGCTTAGAATCAGAATTTGTCAAAATCACACAACCTTCAAGCTGGAAGGGACCTCAGCCATCGTCGCACCATTCGTCTTCCTAACGCACACCGCCTGGTCACCCAGCTCCACACCATCCCCTATAATCGCTGTCCTGCCAAACGGAACTCCCTTGATCCTTCCACAGATCAAACTTCTCCTCCCGCTTTGCTCTGCTAGACACCTAATGTTCCCCAGGCAACTCTGCTTCTGGCTCCCACGCTCCCACACTCGCCAAAAACCTTCCTCTTCCACGTGAGATACCCAACAAACGAATGAATTCATGATTCACCCACCTCTTCTCTCCAGCAACGGTTGTCACCGTCTGCCCTGACACCCTCTTGCAGGGCCTTATCTCCTTCCCCAGCTCCTCCCTTGCAGCCACTTTAAATGACTGTTCCCAAGATGCAACCCGAGGC
>CAUYSK010072810.1:0-21593 GCA_963575035.1 Avahi laniger
AGCTCTAGAACACAGCTCAGCTCTGAGACAAAGCCCAGCTTTGAGACCAAGCCCTGCTCTAGAACTCATGCAAGTTCTGAGACCACGCCTAGCTCTAGAACACAGCTCAGCTCCGAGACCAAGCCCAGCTCTGAGACCAAGCCCAGCTCTGAGACCAAACCCAGTGCTAGAACACAGCTCAGCTCTGAGACCAAGCCCAGCTCCGAGACCAAGCTCAGCTCTGAGATCAAGCCCAGCTCTGAGACCAAACCCAGTGCTAGAATACAGCTCAGCTCTGAGACCAAACCCAGCTCTGAGACCAAACCCAGCTCTGAGACCAAGCCCAGCTCTAGAACACAGCTCAGCTCTGAGACGAAGCCCAGCTTTGAGACCAAGCCCAGCTCTAGAACACAGCCCAGCTCTGGGACCAAGCCCTGCTTTCAAGCCAGCTCTGAGACTGAGTTCATCTCTAGAATCCAGCTGAGTCCTGATATCAAGCCAAGTTCTGGAACCCTGACAAGTTTTAAGACCCAGGCCAGCTCGGAGACCAATCCTACTTCCAGAACCCAGGACAGCTCAGAGACCAAGCCCTGCCACAAAACTCGACCTGACTTTGGAACTCCAGATCTCTCTGTGGCACAGCCATACCTGGAGACTCGGTCTCGCTCCGGAATGCCTGTTAGTTTTGAGACTCAGGTGAGATTCAAGCAGCAACCCAGCTGTAGGACCCAAGGCAGCTCAGGACTGAAAGACGGCACCCAAACCCAGCCCTATTCGAGATCTCAGACCAGCTCAGCAACCCAGAGCCATGCAGCTGCCCAGTCCAGATTCAAACCTCAGCCCTGCTCTAAAACCCACTGGCACCCGAGTGCCTACGCACATGCTGTGGCCCAGTCCAGCTCCGGCGATGAGTCCAGCTCTGAGAGTGAGCCCAGCTCTAGAACCCAGCCTAGTGCTACAATCAGGCCCAACTCCAGAACTCAGAGCAGCCCCGGATCCCCACCCGGCTCTGAAGCAAGGCCCAGCTCCAGAACACTGCTTGGCGTGGAGCCCCACTCTCCCTGCAAGATGCAGACCAGCTCTAGAATGCAGTCTAGCTCTGGGACCCAGACTCACTTTAAAGCCTGGCCAAGCTTCAGAACTCAGTCCAGCTTAGGCACCCCACTGAGTTCCAGAACTCAGCTCAGTTCTGGAGCACAGACTGGTTCTGAAATCCCAGGCAGTTCCAAAACACAGTCAGTTGCTGAGACCCAGCCAAGTTCCAGAATCCAGCTAAGTTCTGGAATCCAGACTAGCCCTGGGTCCCAGAACAGTGCAGCAACTGAGTTAAGCTCCATGACCCCATCTGGTTCCTGCGGCTGGCCTGGCTCCAGTACCCAGCACAGCCTAGGAGTGCAACCAACCTCTGGCTCTCAGCTCCCCTCTGAAACCCTGCCGAGTTCTACATCCCAGCTCCAGCCCACAACCCCAGCCAGCTCTGGCACTCAGCTGGACTCCAGGAAGCAGAGCAGCTGTGGAATTTGGCCCAGCTCCAGAACCCAGCCCAACTCCGGGACCCAGACGAGTTCAAGAATTCAGCCCAGCTCTGGAGCCCACCTGAGTTCTGGAAGCCAGCCTGTTTCTGGAACCCAACCCAGCTCCAAAACCCAGACCAGTTCTGGCACCCAGCTCAGCTCGGAGACCCAGCTCAGCTCAGAGACCCAGGCCAGCGCGAGAATTCAGCCCAGCTCTGGAGCCCACCTTGGTTCTGTCACCCAGCCTATTTCCAGAAGCCATTCTAGTTCCAGAGCCCAGACCAGTTCAAAAATCTGGCTCAGCTCTAGAAATGGGCTCCGCCCACAGACCCCTGGCCTTGACCCTAGAACCCAGCCTGATACCCCTGCCCCAGCCCGACCTCAGCCCCCAGCCAGTCCCCCTAGAGACTCAACTCCAGCCCCTGGCAAAGTCCTCTGGCCACCACCCCAGCCCCATGACCTGGTACGTGGCACCCAGGCCGGCCACGGCCCAGCAGCCTCCCGCCTGGCCCTGCAGCCACAGGCCTCCTCGGCATCCCAGAAGCCACCCCTGTCCCCCAAGCCACAGCTGGGACTGCAGAAGTCCACGCCACCCAGCACACCTGTCACTCCTGGTGCTGCCCCAAGGGCAGCCCCCCTGAGCTCCCAGCACCTCGACCCCCCAGCTCAGGGGTCCGCCCCCTCCCCCATGCCCAGGGAGCCACGGCCCCTCCCGCGTGGCAGCGGGGGACTGTAGCTTGGGGGCCGGGGCACAGCTGAGGTTCCTGTGGTCTCCTCTCCTGGCCCTCCCAGCCAGGGTCCCCACGAAGGGGCAGGTGACCTCATTCACCCAGCTGGCCGGGGTGGGGAGGTGCGGTGGAAACACGGGCTTCGGTTTCACGGGGCCTGGCTGTGCGCCGTGTAAGCGGATCCGGGCCCTGGCGGGAGAAGGGGACGGGGGCCGGTCGTCCCCATGTACCTTGAGGGCACCAGGTGAATAAAGGCGCAGTCCCGCCCGCAGCCCGGTGTGTCCTTTCGGGGGCAGGTTCAGGGAAAGCAGAGAACGGGGCTGGGCTGGGGGAGCAGATGGCAATGCTGAGTGCCTCTTGAGCGCTTACTGTATGCAGAGCACTTTATCAAGCACCATGTGCGCTAAGCGTAGGTGCCAGCACCTACACGGCGCTCCATGCAAACTCGGTCATTGGTCCATTCGACAGCATTTATTGAGCACCAACTGTGGATGCAGGGCTGTCCTGGCCCTGGGGAGTTTGAAACGCTCTTGGGTGAATGAATGGACTCGGGCACCGAGTGGGGAGTGGAGGAAGCGGGGACTCCACTCCACGGTCTTGTATCTCTCTCCGTCTCTCTCCCCCAGCTGCAAACGGGTCTAATCCCAGAGCCTCCCCGAACAGTTGTCGAGAAATTCAAGGAGATACCACTTTGCTAAAGTGCTTAGGAAACAGCCGAGCGCAGTGGCTCACACCTGTGATCCCAGCACTTTGGGAGGCTGAGGCAGGAAGATCAGGCCAGGAGTTCAAGACCAGCCTGGGCAACATAGCGAGACCCTGTCTCTACAAAAAAAATAAAAAATTAACCGGGAGTGGTGGTGGTGCCTGTCGTCCCAGCTACTCTGGAGGCTGAGGCAGGAGGATCGCTTGAGCCCAGGAGGTGGAGGCTGCAGTGAGCTATGATGATGCCACTGTACTCCGGCCTGGGCGACAGAGCAAGACCCTGCCTCAAAAAAAAAAAAAAAAAAAAAAATTAAAAGGAAAGAAACTTCTTGAGAAATGAGGTGGGAGAGGCACTAGACCCCAGCCCCATCCCTGAGGTCGGGCAACCTTGTGCCCGGACCCCCAGAGGCTGCCAGCTTCTGGAGCCAAAGGCGGGAGCATTTTGGCCAGAGAGGCGTGTCCTTCCTCCCACATTCAATCTTTTCTACACGGAGCCTTTCCAGGCTGGGGTCTCAAAGGAAGGCAACTGTGCCCAGCAGGCAGGTCATATTCAGGGGTCAAAGAATTCCCTGTGTCAGGGGCTTTCCTGGAAGGGGGACCTTGGCCACTCTGAGCCTTACAACACGCTCTTCCGACACCCCCAACACGCCCCTTCTTGGGGTTGGGAGGGGCTTGGGGAAGGGGAGGGTGGTCTGAGTGGGGGAGGGGGCCGAGGCCTTGGACAGGGGTCAGGGAGGAGCTGGGGCGTCCCCAGGTTGGATGGAAGGTGCCCGTGATCCTGCAGCCGAAACCCTCTGTCCATCCAGCGCACGCAGCTCATGGAGCATCAGGACAGGCCGACGCGACCGTCAGAGGGGACCGAGGGTTTCGCGGGGGACACGCGGGCAGGGGTAATGTCCGGCCGTGGGGCCCGGGCCCTACTGCAGCACGGAGCCCCGCGGGAGCTGGGGCCGCAGGGAGAGCGACCTGGGCCGCGCGCTGAGGCGGGGGTGCAGGCGCCGGAGCACCGCGCGGCGGAACAGGATGTACACCCAAGGGTCCAGGATCTGGTTCCAGGTGGCCACGCGCAGGTAGATCAGCAGCTGCTTCTCGGTGGCGCGTGACAGCTGCCCGGTGGGGCTCATGGCGGGCGGGTTCCTCAGCACCGTCTGGGCGATGAAGACCTGTGAGGGCCACAGTGTCAGCCGGGGGCCCGCCGGCCTCGACCCTGCCCCCAGCAGCCCCCGCCCAGGGCTCTGCGACTGCCTCACTGTGTGATCTCAGGAGAGCTGCCTAACCTCTCTGAGCTACTGTGGACATGTCCATAAAGCAGCACACTCTTCCTGCTCCTCTCCTGGGCACCATTAAATATGGCAGAAAAGCAATTGTTTTCTTTTTTTTTACCGCCACCGGCACTGTTATTCTGTTGAAATTTTTATATCATAGGCTGGGCACAGTGGCCAGCACCTGTAATCCCAGTGCTGTGGCATCTCCTGGCCAGAAGGTGACATTTGAGCAAAGACCCGGAGGAGGTGAAGGTGTGACCACGTGGAAATCTGGGGGTGGGGGTGGGGGAAGCGTTCCAGGCGGAGGCACAGCTCGTGCAAAGGCCCTGGGGCAGGATGCACCTGGCATGTTGGAGGCACAGCGAGGAGGCCTGTGTGGCCGTAGCAGAGTATGGCAGGGAGAGAGGGAGGAGGGGAGGGAGGGGAGCGGATGGGGCAGGTCGTGCAGGGCCTGGTAGGCTGCAGGGAGGACTTGGGCTTTTCCTCCCTGAAGGAGGTGGGAGCCATGGAGGGCTGTGAGCAGAGGAGGGTCAGGCCCTGCCTCAGGTGCTCATGGGCACCCTCTGGTGGCTACTTTGGGGACAGACTGTGGGAGTGAGGGCAGAAGGGTCAGCGCTGGTGACCCTCACTGCAGCCTCCAACTCCTAGGCTCAAGTGATCCTCCAGCCTCCCGAGTAGCTGGGACTACAGGTGTGCAGCACCATGCCTGGCTAATTTTATTTTTAAATTTTTTGTAGAAACAGAGTCTGGCTATGCTGCCCAGGCTGGTCTCAAACTCCTGGCCTCAAGTGATCCTCCCGCCTCAACCACCCACAGTACTGGGATCACAGGTGTGAGCCACCATGCCCAGCCTCATTTACTTATTTTTATTTATTTATTTATTTTTGAGACAGAGTCTCACTCTGTTGCCCGGGCTAGAGTGCTGTGGCATCAGCCTAGCTCACAGCAACCTCAAACTCCTGGGCTCAAGTGATCCTCCTGCCTCAGCCTCCCGAGTAGCTGGGACTACAGGCATGCGCCACCATGCCCGGCTAATTTTTTCTATATATTTTTAGTTATCCAACCAATTTCTTTCTATTTTTAGTAGAGACGGGGTCTCACTCTTGCTCAAGCTGGTCTCGAACTCCTGAGCTCAAATGATCCTCCTACCCTGGCCTCCCAGAGTGCTAGGATTACAGGCGTGAGCCACCGCACCTGGCCTCATTTACTTATTTACTGGATTCATTTTCTGTCTCTTCCAGAAAGTTAAGAATTTTTGTCGGTTTTGTTCTCAGCAATGCCTCCAGCACCTAGAACAGTGCCTGGCACACAGTAGGTGCTCAATACATGCTTGTTGAAGGAGTAAGTGAATGACTGATCTCATTTCATTCTTATAACCACCTGAGACCCAGGTAGCACCTGTTTAGTCTCCACAGCCCAAGGACCATGGGGCTCGGGGAGGGAAAGTCATTGTCAGAGTCCCGCAGTGAGTCCTTGTTGAGCACGGGTTGGAACCCTAGCGTGTGACTCCAGACTTGGCTTCTTGTCCTGACTTAATCAGAAATGAAAAAGTAACCACTCCAACGACACCGGTTCAATGAAAGGACTTCAGAAATCTTGGGTTTACATAAGAGCTCTTGTAGAGTTCCCCTGACCCAGGGAAAATCCGGACAGGGCTGGCTGGCTGGACCTCAGCCAAGAACTAGACACAAAGGCAACTCAGGAAACACTGAGTAATTAAGTGACTCTGTCTAGAGTGCTTTCCTCCTTTTGTCTAGCAGATAAACTCCTATTCATCCTTCAAAGCCCCAGCTCCCATGCCCTCCTCTGGAAAGCTTTCTCTGGAAAGCTCAAAGCCCCTCCCTGGGCCTCCCAGTCCCCAGATCCTGCCTCTGCTCCAGCCCTGAACACAGGGTTTTGGGGTTATCTGTGTCTTGCTCACGAGCGCCTCAAGGAAGGACACTGGAACGCTGGGGCGTCTGCCCGTATTTTCTCCGGACCGGAACCTGAGGATTTAAATCCAGTCTGGGTGACCCGAGGCCCAGTTACGGGCGTGGCGGGAGCCCTGCCCAGTCCCCCACTCACCAGGAGAGGCATCCAGCAGACGCTGGCCACCACCATGATGCCCAGGAGCTGCGCCATCATCTCAACCTCGCAGTCCCGGGGGCGCTGCTGGGCGGCCTCCCGGCCGTGGTAGACGTGGCAGAGCGTGGCCACGCTGACCGTGTTGAGCAGGAAGGACAGCCCCACCGAGAGGCTGCCGAACATGGAGAACAGCAGGCCGAAGGCCACGTCCCCCGGCTCTGCGCCCAGCGTGAGGAAGCACCAGGAGCCCGGGTACTGCACGGAGTAGCGGCCCACGCCCAGCAGGGGCAGCAGGCCCAGCGCCAGCGCCGCGGCCCACAGCAGCGCCACCGTGGCCCAGGCGCGGCGCTGCGAGGCGAACGGCGGCCGCGAGAAGGGCCGGGTGATGCCCAGGTAGCGCTCTGAGGCCATGGCGGCGCCCAGCAGCAGCGGGCACAGGCCGAAAAACACCATGACGACCCCCATGAAGTGGCAGAGGCGGCAGCTGGGGTCCACGGCGTGCCAGTCGAAGAGGGCCGCGTGCTGGGCCACCACGATGATGCCCGTGACCAGCAGCCCCAGGAAGTCGGTGAGGACGAGGCCACAGAGGAAGGTGAGGAAGGAGGAGCGCGTGTACGAGCTCCCCTGCCGCGCACCCGCCAGCACGCTCAGGGCCAGCAGGTTGGAGGCCAGGCCCACCGCGCAGAAGGAGGCGGCGAACCAGGGGGAGGCGATCAGGCGCCGTTCCTCCAGCGTGATGTTCATTGGCCGGAAACAGGGCCCCAGGGAGCTGTTGTTGGACCACATGGCGCTGGAGCTGAGGGCGACGGTCACCACCCCATCGGGCTTACGCTGCAGACAGGTTTGGGCACTGGCTTGGGCACACCTGGGAGGCAGAGAGAAGATTTGCTTGTGATTCATTCTGCGTTTTGGTGCAAGTGGCTCTGGCGAACTCCTACACAACCTTCAATGCCCCAGCTCAAATATCCCCTCTTTGAGGAAGCCTTTTTTGACTGATTTCACTCCCCACTCAGGGAATATTACTACTATTACTACTAATACTGCTATTGCCGCCAATATTAATACTATCTCCACCTCTGTCTTGCCTGAAACCCAATGACCCTCCAGGGCCGCCTCCTCTGGGATCCCTGGAGGACATCGGGAGGTATTTTTTGGGTGCTGGAGAAGGGCTGGGGAGCCCTGGATTTGAACTCTTGCCCATTATGTGACCCCAGGGAAGTGGTTTCTACTCCCCGGGCCTCAGTTTTCCCATCATCGGCCCATCCAAGCCCTGGGCAGGCTGCAGAGCGCGAATAGATTTCAGTCGTCGCGAGACAGAAGTTCTGCGCTCCGGGATGCGTCCAGTGTGGGGAGGGCAGGCGGCTGGCGGCGGGCTGGTGGCCCAGGGTCCCTGGTTCTCTCCGCGGCTCCAAGGTAACTTCGCGGGTCCCAGTTTCTTGCGAATGCATGTGGGCGAGAGACCGCAGGGGGAGCCACGGTCCCCTGTGTCCCTCCTCACACACGTCGCAATTGTGTGGATTCCTTGTTTTCCCAGTTTGTGGCGTTGCTTTTATAAAAAGGAACAAACCCTGCCACCGGTTCCATTTTGGGAACAAAAAAACCCGGCTCCTTTGGAGCGACAGGTTCCCCGGGGACAGGTTACAAAGTGCAGCGGGGGGACCCCACGAGCGAGGCAGCCGGAGCAACGGTCAGATGTGACGAGAGCGAAGGGAAAATAAAACGAGAACATTCCAAAGCCAGCTCCCACTTCCCAGAAAGGACACACCTCGGGGGACGTCACGGTCCGGAGAGAGGCGGTGACTTGTCTAACTAAAGCCACCCAGGGGGCCGGGGCTGGCACCCCGGTCTCCTGCCTCTCTCCCTGGGCGCACCCCCAAGACACGCTTGGGCGGGCAGAGAGGGGGGCAGCAGGGCCCAGGGGGCCGGTGGGACTCTGCAGAATCGGGGGGCCGGGCAGTCAAAGCTCTGGCTGTGATCCCCATTTTGCAAAGGGGGGAAACCGAGGCACAGAGAAGTTAAGCAACTTGTCCAAGGTCACGACGCCCTGGCTGGAGCGGATCTGAGATTAAACCCGCGCCTCCTCACGTAGAAACGTGACTAAATGCTTTTTCAAAAGCCCGCCAGGGAAGGGTCGGCATCCGATGACTTTTTTCTTTGAGAAGAGAGAATTTTCTTACAAGTTGGTCAGACCGGATTCGAACCCTGGCTTTGCCGTGAAACTTCCCACTGACCTTGGCATCTCACGACCCTGCTCTGAGCCTCCGTTTCCCTTCCTGTAACGTGGGGACGATCCAATCTGCACGCAGCACTTAGCACACAGTAGGTGCTCAATTCGTGCTGCCCCGCCCGGGCAGTGCCCCGGGTGTGGCTGTTTTGGGGAAGCCAAGTGGGTGGCCACCGGCTGTCACCCCGCATCTCATTAACTGGCGCCTTGGCCTGGCTGCTCCTCGTTGAGCCTCATAAATTATCTAGCTTCCAACGGCGTCCCTCCCAGGAGGACAGCCAAGGCCGCTGCCACCTCGGTGGGGGCAGGGCCTCCAGTGGGGAAACTGAGGCACAGGGAGCAGAAGTGGGGGGGCTCTCCGTGGCCACCGGTGACAGTAGCCCTAGACTCCAGGGAGGGGGGTGCCCTTTGCTGTCTCAGACCTGGATCCCTGCTCTTGAATTCCCCCGGGACGGGGCGCTCCCTCCCTCGAGAGCTGGTACAGGCTGTTTCTGAACATTCCTGGGAACTCAGGCTGTGCCCGCGGCCACTGCCCCGGTCCCGGCCTCTGCCTGGAGTGAGCACCATGAGGACTCTGCGCCCCCCACCCTCATGTGGGAGCTCTGTTCAGCCGGGGACACACATCCGGGACTCCCTCACGCCGCCCGCGTCTCGGAACAAACTGCTGACCGGGAGCTCTAGGCCGGGGGGAGGCTGGAAACTGGCACCGAGTTCCTCTGGCCACGGCCGGAGGTTTCCAATCCCCCCCACCTCCCCCCACCCTGGGCTCAGGTGGTAGTGGCTGTCTCAAGTTCCCCAGGCAGGGAGGCCAACAGGGGGGCCTGGCACAGCCTCTTCTCTCCTCTCTTATTGGCCAGGACGATGGCAGGGTCCCCACCAAGGGAGGACCAGAAGTAGCCCCTGGGGAAATTGATCTCCGTGCCTCATGGGAGGGGTGGGCCCCAAGGCCCTTTGCTGATGCTGGAAAAACCCAGAATTCTGTGGCCTGAGAGCGGGAGACATTTGCTCTTTGAGGGTCCAGGGACCTGGAATTCTAATGAGCCCCCACTTCTGCAATCCAGAAAAGCCTCAAGATTCTAGAACTTGCTGGGCGTGGTGGCTCACGCCTGTAATCCCAGTGCTTTACGAGGCCAAAGCAGGAAGATCACTTGAGCCCAGGAGTTCAAGACCAGCCTGGACAACATAGCAAAACCCCGTCTCTGCAAAAAATAAAAAATTAGCCGGGCATGGTGGCGCATGCCTGTAGTCCCAGCTACCCGGGAGGCTGAGGCAGGAGGATCGCTTGAGCCCAGCAGTTGGAGGCTGCAGTAAGCCGTGATGACACTGCTGCACTCCAGCAGCCTGGGTGACAGAGTGGAACTCTGCCTCTAAAAAAAAAAAAGGAAAAGATTCTAGAATTCCAAGGGGGTGAGGTTCTGGAACTTGGGTGGGAATTTGGCTGGGTCCCGGGTTCCAGAAATCTCTGTCTTAGCTCCCTGCTTCCTTCTGGAGGGTGGACACTGGGTTTTCCTGCAACCCGACCCTGCCCTGACTGGCCCAGACCCACCGTGTGAGGTGGGGGACCTGGGGGGCCGTGTGCACAGCTCTGTGCACAGCTGTTCCCGGAGGCCTGGGCTCTGGGCTGGGCGCGGGCACCAGGCTGGGCTCCGGCCACGAACTTGGAATGTGCTCTTCGGTTCCCAAGCAGCAGGCCCTTCCCCCGCGCGAGCTTCCCCCATCCATCCATCTCTCCACACGTCCCACTCAACACCCCACCCCCCGCCTGCCTGTCCCCACAGCCTGGGCCTGCCCAGCCCCACCGGGGGCCGGCGATGGCCTCAGACAAGCCTGGACTCTCCAATCCCCAGTCTGCCCCTGCCAAGCTGGGGGCCCAGCCTCGCCCAGCCTCAGTTTCCCTCCGCTGTGAAACGGGCATCAGAACGGCGCCCACCAGCCTGTCAGCGTTCCGGGTGCTCAGCCCAGGCCTGCCCGGCAGAGCCTCTGCCTCCGCGGCGGCCCTGCCTGCTGTGCCCTCCCCTCTGTGGGCGCGGCTGGTCTCCTGGCAGGGCACTCGGGGCGGCCAGGCAGGAGTTCTGACCGCGGCCCAGGCCACCGATGGCACCTTTTGACCTGAAACCATGGAGACCTTAACGCCTGCAGCTGTGGACCCCTGTGCAGACGCCCACGTGGGCGAACACTCGACCCACCCTGAACCGCAGGGGCACTGTTGTCCCGGCCCGCTCATGTTCTGGGAACTCTTCCTGTTTGTGACACCTGCAAGGTCCCCAGGGCGGAGGGTGCAGTGTGGGGGATCCCCAGCCAGCCAGACTCGGTTCCACCCTTGCTTGGGCCCCTGACTCATGTGGCCCCCTTTGAACCTCTGTTTCCTCTTCGGTATGTGGGAGTCCTCAGAGTGATCACAACTCTTGTGGAGCAGACAAGAGTCACAATCATTCCACTGATGTGCACCAAGGGCAACCCCTGTGTGCGTGCACACACACACACACACACACACACATGCACACACACAGATGCACACGGGTGGAGACACAGACCCAGACACCCAGACACACAACAGACACACACCGCTAGGGAGAGACACACAACCACACGCACAACCATCAGACACAGATGCAGACACAACACACACACGCAGACACACAAACCAACAGACCCTCACGCAGACGCGCTCACAGAGACACACGATGAGACACACACACAGCTGCAGGGACACACTTGCTCCCAGCCACACCCCGTGCCTGGGCACCCTCCCCTGTCGTGGCTTGAGTCTCAGACACCCCATTCCCAGAGTGACCCACAGGAGGCAGAGTGGCCCCACGCGGACCCAGAGACCCTGGATGCACAGGTCAGCCCCGGCCAGGCTCAGACCCGTGCGCATCGGTGCCCGGTACAGGCCACAGGAGCACACGCTGGGGACACACAGCACCTGGTCGCTGTCACCGCCCACGTGGACACACCCACAGTAGAGCAGGGTCAGCGCGGAAGGCGGGCTCCTGTCCACACCGCGCATCCTGCACCGCTACTCGGCGGGACGCAGTCCGCACCTGGCCGGACCCCACCTGGCCGGACCCTACCTGGCCGGACCCCACCTGGGCGGACCCCACCTGGCCGGACCCCACCTGGCCGGACCCCACCTGGCCGGACCCCCATCCGTGCGGACCTCACCTGAGCGGAGCCCGCCTGGGCGGATCCGGCCGCGCGGGGTCTGTGGGCGCTGCAGTCTCGGAAGCGGAGCGGGCGGAGGGCGGGGAAGGGCGGGCCCGGCTCCTGGGGGATCCGCGGGGAAACCGAGTCACGGCCGGGGGCGGGCCGAGCAGAGGACCCGGGCACTGGCACGTCGGCGCGGGGGCCAGAGGGAGGGCGTGGCGGCAGAGGACGCCCCGGGGTCGCGGGGACCCGGCCTGGAGGGGTCCGCTGGGCCTCGACCTAGCCCGGGTGGAGGCGGAGGGGGCCGCGCTCGGTGGCGCCGCTGGGTCTCTCCCGATCCCTGTCTCTCTTTGTCTCTCGCTGTCTCTCGGTCCGTCTCTCATCGGCCCCGCCCCCGGCGCTGGCCACGCCCCTCGGGCGCGGGCCTGGCTGTCTCGGGTCAGTGGGGCCCCGGCGGGACAGCCGCGGCCTCCTGGGGGGGCTCCGTGGGACCCCGGGACCCCCAGGGCTGCGCTGGCCCGGGGTGCGGGCAGGGAAGCCTCCTCGGAGCCTCGGCGCCTCCGGCCGCCCCAGTCCCCGCCAGGCCCCTTCCCGGCCTCCTGTCGCGGCGGCGCCTTGTTCCCCGTCCCGGCAGCGCGCGGAGGGGCGGGCGGGCGGCGGGTCAGCTCCCTGGGCGCCAGGACCTGGCGCAGGGGACAGGGCTCCGACCCAGTTAACCGGCGGGGCTGAGCCTGGCACACAGCAGGTGCTTAATAACTGCACGGCTGTGTTGGAGGCCCCCGCCAGGGGTGGGGTGGGAGCGCGGGGGTGTGGGGGGCTTCAGACTTTCCACCGGCCTTCATGGGGGCGCCCGGCTGAGGCTTTCCCGGAGCAGGTGAGCCCGGGGAGGGGTGAGGCCTTGCTGAGGGAGGGTCCTGGGAGGAGGAAGGGCTGGGGTTGGAGGGCGGCGAATGGACGAGGCCTGTCCCTGCAGGAATGATTCAGAAGGTGAAGCCAGCGAGCCCAACACAGGACTTGGGGACTTAGGACCAGGTCCGGGGCCAGATCGGCTTCCGACGACCTTGAGCCTCCATGGCCTCAGTTTGAACACCCAAGCCAGGCAGGGCCTTGTGTTAAGGGCTGGAGAGGGACAGGACAGGCTGGCCTGGCCTCGACCCCACCCCACCCAGTCCCCTGGGCCTGAGAGGGGCGGTGAGTCCAGGCCCTGAGTGCAGGGGCGATGGGCTCCAGCCCTGGCCCTGCCCCCCTCTGCTGTGTCCGGAAGCCCCTTCCCCGGGTGCCCCACCCACCATCCTTCCGCCTCCAGGCCTCGACTCACACCCGGCTTCCCTTCTCCACAAGGCCCCTCCTCTGTTCCATCCCATTGTCTTGAGTCCCTGAGCCATTTAACCCTGTCTCTCTTCCTTGGCAAGGAGGCTCCAACTCCTATGCACCTGGCAAAGCCCTGGCTCCAAGGCCCCTTTCTTCTTGATCTAGGCCCCTGAAGCCTTCTTGATCTCCCAGACGGTCTTACTCCCTCTAACCCCTCTCTGTGTCACAGATCATGCGGTGGGCCAGTTCTGAGTTCCAGGTAAGACTCGAAACCAGGCCTGCCCTTGAAGCTCCCCAAGGCTGGAGAAGAAGCTGGACACCAACTGTTCCAGCACCCTAGGGGCAGGGCTAGGCCACAGGAAGTGCCCGGGGAGCCTAGAGGTGAGCTGAGAAGGCATGCTAGGGGGAGAGGGCATGGGAACTGGGGCTTTGTGGGATGAGTAGGAGTACCCCAGGTCTGGGCTACGAGGCAGTGGCAGGAGTTGCAGGTGCAAGACTTTGGAGGTGAGAGAGAGCGTGAGTCTTGCTGAAAAGTAACTACACAGAGGGCAGATGTGGTGGGAAGAGGATGTGGGCCTGGGGCTCCAGAGGGGGGGTGGGAGCTGGAGGAAGGCTGCTCTGTTCCCACTTCCTCTGTCCCTGGCCCTGAGATAACAAGGACAATGTCCTTTCTGGGAAAGAGCTCGGGTAGGGGTCAGAGAAGGACGCTTGACTCGCCTTTTAGTCTGGGCCTCACCACGTCTCTGCAAGGCAGCGGGTGGAGGTACTTGTCTTATAGAGGGGGAAACTGAGGCCCAGAGGGAGGAGGATGCCAAGCCCACGTGTGGGGTTTGAACATGTGCTCTGGGCTTCCCCCACCTCTGCGGCTGGTGGCTGGAGGTCTCCGGCCTTGGCCTGCCCTCCCTGCCCCGCTAGGCACGTCCCAGCTCAGTGGCACAGCAGGCTTTGGTGGGAGGAGTCGTCAGGGGCTGGGGGGGCCAGATGGTGGGAGCAGAGGCCAGGCACAGGATGCGCCCCCCGTGGCTGTGGTTTCCGGCGGGGGCCAGGCAGAGAGTGTCTATTCTTAGATTTGGATACAGTCAAGGGCAGGAAGAAGCTAGAATGGGGGGTTGGGGGAGCTTCCGGGACACCGGGTGGACCGCAGGCCAGGGTGGGGTCATGGGCGGCTGGCTAGGTGTGGTGCCTACCCCAGGCCCCCACTTCCCATCTGCGTGAGGCATGTCCCTGACACTTAGCTCGGTGGCCCTGCCCAGCTCACTCACCCTCCGTGGCTCCCCTGTGCCCTGGTAAAGTCCAGTCCTTTGACCTGGGCACACCTACTGCCCTCACCCCCTTCTCTGCCCAGCACCCTGCCCTGCCAGGTCCGCTGCCTGTGTCCCCTCCTCCAGGGAGCCTTCAGTGCCTCCCCTGCCCCAGCTCTGCCTCCCTCCAGACTGGGGGTTCCTGGCTACACGCGTGCCCAAGTTGGTGGACGGCCACCTCGGTCCTCCTGCCCCGAGCAGCTACTTCCCTTGGGGTCGATGCCCTGCTGGACTGCACACGGGATGTGAGGAGGAGCTGGGAAAACCCCTGCAGGGGCAGGTGGGGAAACTGAGGCTGGACATGGGTGGCAGTCTGGGAGGAAGGGTGCTCAACGTCGGAGAAACCCAGGTTCTAATCCTGGATTAGATGGGCGGAGCAGGTCGGGAGTCAATTGATAGAGGCTGCCCAGAGGATGCTAAGGCTGCTCTGGAGATCTGCAGTCAACTAGCGATGTCTGCCAAGGGCCGGGCAGGGGATGGAAGTGCTCTGTGTGCTGCCACCCTCACGTACCCACCTTCGTGTGTTGGGACAGCGGGTGACGCCCCACCTTGCAGGCAGGGAGGCAGCTGGGGGGTGGTGGGCACAGATGGAGGGGACCCAAGGACTAAACAAAGCTCCCTAAGAGACCACTGTGGCCCATTTTTGGGTGGTATGGTCATGTTTCTCAAAGGTCTTGGTTGTGCCAGTCCCTTCGCTGACAGATGTTCCGTGTTATACAGGACGCCAGCAACTGGGGTGGCGGGGCGTGGGCTGCCAGGACTCCGCACTATCTTTGTAGCATTTCTATAAATCTAAAATTATTCTAAAATAAAATGTTTATTAAAAAAACATGCAATCTCACAAGGAGAGCAATTTACTGAGAATAAAAGATGTCCCTCCACCCCACCTAAAAAAATTTTTTAGAGAAACAAAGTAAACTGTTCCAGATGAGACTGGGCGCCTGGGCGGTGTCTGGGAGCTGGTGACTGGTGGGGCCGGGAGGCGGCACTTCGGGGTTCCCTGGGGGTCGAAGGTTGGGGGTGTCTCCTCGTCAGACGCTGAAAGAAAGGAGCCTGCTGCCGCCTGCTGAGCGCCGGGGCTGCGGTACCCGGCGGCCCTCGGCCCCCTCCTGAGAAAGGGAGTCGAGGAGGGCAGCGCCAGGCGGCCCGGGAGGAGCACCACTGTCCTGATGTGGGCGGGGACTCGGGGTCGCTGGGGAGGCCCCTCTCGCCACCCTGCAACTGGCCGAGCTGGGGGGGCTCCTCTCCCCTCCAGGCCCTGTGCTCAGCGGGCCTCGGTCCTGTGACCGCGACAGAGGTGAGGACCCGGATGGTGGACGATGATGCGTCCTCCATACCCACCGGGGGCAGGAGGGGCAGTCGCTGCAGAGCTTGGACGAACCCCGATGGAACGTGCTTGAGGAAGGGTCAGGGCCCCAGTGCTGCCGGCTGAGCAGGAGCCCTGATCCCGCTGGACCTGCAGCCGCTGTCCCAAGGACCCATCAACGCCCCGAGAGGCGTCAGGGGTGGGACCTGGGTTTCCTGCCCCTCGCAAGCCAGGCACCACCAAGTGTGGCCCTCTGCTCCCCGCTGCGCGGCACCTGGCTCGGGGCAGGTACCTGAGGGCCCTGACGCAGTGTGGGGTCTCGTCTGGAGGCAGCGGCCGGGCCCGGGTGTGGCTTCCTCCCGGCATGCACTCTGAGGGGCGGTGCAGCGGGTCTCAGGCCTCACTCACCCGCCTGGGACAGAGAGGTCAGCGGCAGGGGGTCCCTCCTGCTCTGAAGATCCTCCCAGCGGCCCCTCAACTCTCTGAGTTAGGCTCTATGGGGACCCCCAGTTCAAAGACGGGAAACTGAGGCCTGGTGAAGGAAGGTCTAGCCTGAGGTGGGCTGTGACCCTGGGCAGGCAGCGACCCCACAGCCCCTCAACCCGGCCAGGCGGGACCCTGCAGCTGCAGCCCAGAGGGTGGCCCCGGAGTGCCCGTCAATTTCACTGAGCCCCCTTCACTGACGTCCCTGAGGGCACCTGCCTGTCGTCCCCTGGCGGCTGTCACCGCCGGTAGCGGTAGCGCTTAAAGTGGAACCAGAGCTGGAAGATGCCGTTGGCGAACTGGCAGCGGAAGCCATGGCGGTGCGAGTACTCCCACTCGCGGTTGACGATCTTGAAGGCGATGTCCTCGTAGGGCGGCCCCGCGTGGAAGCGCAGGATGGCGAAGTCCTTGTTGTCCGAGCAGGTCTCCAGGAAGTACTCGGGCGTGGAGCGCTTGTCGATGAGGTCGGGGTAGAAGATGTTGAACTTGTAGCCCTGCACGATCTTGGGCGGGGGGTTGTCGAAGTCGTAGTGCGTCTGGTTGTACTTGTTCCACTCGAAGCCCGTGTGCACGCGGTTGAAGAAGCGCGGCTTGCGCGGCCGGTACTTGTCCGCCCACAGGTAGGCCTTGCCCGTCAGCGGCATCTCCACGCTGAACTGCGCCTCGTCCTGGCCCATGCCCTCCTTGGCCCGCCGGAAGAAGATGTCCTCTGCGCTCTCGCTGGCGTCACCTGCGGGCGAGGACGTGCGTTAACCTGGGGCCTCAGTTTCCCCCTCGGTCACAGGCTTCCCTCCCAGGCCCTCTGGCGGGGGCTGCAGTTAGTACTTCTGGTAGGAAGGGAACGAGCGCGAGGTACACCACGCGCCCTGGGCCCTGGTCCTGGGCCATTGGGGCCCGTCACCCTCCTGGGCGGGCACCAGAAACGGTGTCCCCTGCGCGTGGCAGGAGGGCCCGGTGGGTAGGGCCCAGCTGCGGGAACCAGCCCCACGTGCGACCCACTAGGGGACCCTGGGCAGGGGCCTTTCTGAGACCCGTTTCTCTGTCCTGGGACCGTGGTAGCGCAGGGAGTGTTCTGACAGCTGGTGAAAGCCGCGACCCCTGGCGTGCCCATGGCCAGTCAGCGAGCGCAGAATGAGCGCGTGACCAGTGAAAGAATAAACGGGTGAAAGTTCGGGTGCTCGGACCCGGAGAGAGGACAAACATGGGCAGATTCACCGCCAACGCCAGAGGCCTCAGCTGGGGGCACCAGGCTGGTCCCAGACACCCAGCAGCTGCGCCCCGCCCCCGGCTCACCCCATTGGTTCCCGTGACCCGCCCCCATCCTCTGGCCCCGCCCCATTCCCCGCCCACCGCACCTGTGACCTGGAGCTGCTGGCGCGACAGCTGCAGGCGCTGCAGGTCCTCGTCCGGCTCCAGCACGTGCGCATCCAGCGGCAGCTCGTGCGCCGTGAGCAGCCGCGGGCTGTACTTGCCCGCGTCGTAGTCGTCCAGGCTCTGCTGGATCAGGTCTTCCTCCATGAGCACCACCTCGCCCTCGCCCTCGCCCTCGCCTTCGCCCTCCGCCTCAGCCTCTGCGGGCGCCGCCCCGTCCGCCTCGGGCTCCGCGGGGTCGCCCTCCAAGGAGGGCCCTGGCGGGGTGGGGGCCGCGTCCTCAGGCCCCAGGCTGGGGAGGAGAGAGTCGGGAGAGTCAGAGTGGGGTGGGAGGGGAGGGCTGCCACCCGCTGCGGCCCCTCCAACCGCCACCTACCTGGGGCTGGGTGACGGGGTCTCCTGCTTCAGGATGGGGAACAGTGGCTCGCTCTCCACGCCCTGCTCCTGCTTCAGCTTGTACAGCTTCTGCCGCAGCACGTCCTGGTGGCGCTCGCGGAGCCTGGGACGCAAGGCCAGGGTCACCTTCCCCCTTGGAAGCAAGGGGCTCTGCACCCCCACCCCCACGGACATTCTCACACCCCCATTTTGCTGGCAGGACCCTGAGGCCAAGAGGGAGGCCACGGCTCTGGCCGGAACCCCTGCTCAGGCCCTGCCGGTACAGGGTCAAGAATTTCGGCCAGGAGCACAGCGTGACTGAGGGACCCTAGAAAACCATCCCATGGCTGGGAGGGGGCAGCTCCCTGTCCCAGGGCACACACACTGGACATGGCCCAAGTGGCCGAGGCTGGGGCCGGCCAGGACACTGAGCTGGGGAGGCCAGTGACAAATTTACAGGCCCGCGCAGAACACCGCCAGCTACAGACCAGGCGGAGGAGGCAGTGTTTACGCGAGGGCGCCAAGCACGCGGAGAATCTGTACACAGCCAGAGGCGGAGGGCGCCTGGCCCGCGGTGGGACGCAGCCGAGACAGGCCGCCTTGGGACTTCCTGCAGTGTGTGGTGGCCCCAGGGAAACAGAGGCCTGGGGACGGCTGGCGCCACCAGGTGCTCCTTGCAGAGGGAAGGAAGCTGCCTGTGGCCAGCCGGGAGGGCCGCCTATTCGAGGGGGCCTTGGAGCATCTCGGAGGCCTTCCTGCCAGGGCCCCGCTGCGGTTTGCGGCTCCCCGTCCCCGGGCAAGGTGTGGAGAGGGATGAGACCCCGAGGACGGCGCGGGGCCCTCACCTGGCCCTGGCCATGTGCGCGCGCAGCTGCTGCAGCAGGCTCTCCCAGTAGCCCATGTCCAGGTTGGGGCCGCCGGCGCGGATCTTGCCCTCGATGCCCTGAAAGATGACCTGCAGCTGGCTGTACGTCTTCCCCTTGAAGACCGACTGCACGTCGGAGCTGACCGAGGCGTTGACCCCCTCGCGGCGCTCACCTGCAGGGCGGCGGGGGCTGCTCAGCGCAGGGCTGGGATCCCTGGTCCTCAGTTGTCCACTCTGCCGAGCTGCTCCTCCCCCACCCTGGCCTCCCCTTCACCCGCAGGGCTTCAGTGGTCTCAGGTCACCCCGACCCCGGCTGGCCCTTTCTACCACAGCCAGGGGGCACGTTAAAATGCAGATACCCGGGCCTTGCCCTGGAAGCTTGGGCTCCCCGGGCTGGGGGTGGCTGGGTATGGCATTACCAGCCCGAACCACGTGGGGCCCCAGGAGGGTGTGCTCGGCGGCCACTCTGCAGAATTGAGACCCAGCTGTGTGGCCATGGACATGTGGCTCACCCTCTCTGGGCCTCCGTTCCCCTCTGGGAGGCTGATGAGAGGCTAAGGAACAAGCCCCTCTTCGCTAGCCCGAGAGGCCCCTGATCCTACGTGCTCTGTCTGTGGCACGCTGGCAGGGCCATGTGGCAGCCACACCCCGAGACCCTGCCCCTTGTTGCTCCTGCCATCCTGGCCTCGTTGTCAATCGGAGACACCAAGCCCACCCCTAACACCCCAGGGCCTTTGCACATGCCATGTTCCCCACCAGCAGCCCAATCTTCTCCTTCCCACTCACCTCCTGACTTCCACCCCCTCAGTGCTCAGCGAGAACACCCCTCCCACTGGGAAGCCCCCCAGCCACCTCCAATTGACAGGGACCCCCTGAGATTCACAGCTTCCTGAGGCAGGCACTTGTTGGACTCTGCTGCCAGGTCCCTAGCGCTGTGCCGGGCCCACAACCAGCTCAGGACATAGCTGCTGGGGACATGGGGGGGGAGGGGAGGGGAGAGGTGACCCATGCGTGCCTCCTGCCCCAAAACTGCCCTCTCCCATCCCTGCAGGCGGACAGTTCCCTAAGAGCTCACACCCAGACCACAGGGGTTTGGACGGCGCAGAAAGGACCCGGGTCCCCTCCAGCAATCACCCGGGGACCCTGGAACTGGCACCCAGAGCTTCAGCCCTGGATTCCATGGTGGAGCCCTAGGGTCACAGCCTGGGCTTCTGGCCAAGTGGAGTGTGGCTCTGCTCTCTCTCAAACAGGACAGCGACAGCCCAGGCAGAAGCTCCCACGGCACAGAGCGCGGCCCTGTCAGCCTTCACGGGAAGCCAGGTCTGGATGCTGCTGTGTCCCTGGATGTCTCTGGAATAGCCCCCATCAGAGCCCGGCTGGACCTGCTGCGACCCCATCTGGGTCGGGAGGAACCTAACAAGGCTCAGCTGGGACAGAGACTCACTTTCTGCTGCACACCCTACTGGGCGGCCAGAATTTCCTATTAGTAGCTCCAAAAAGAAAATGCCAAGGCCCAGTTTAATTCAAAAAGCCAAAGCCAGGGCTCTGTGGCTCTCGTGGGGTGGACAGCAGAGTCAAGACCCCCCAGCTCCCGCTTTTCCCCAGACATTACACTGTAGGGAGAATCGGAACACAAAAAACACTCTCTCTGGGGACGCCTGATGCCACCTAGGGTCCCAAACTGTCATCTCTGGGGAGAGTGTGCAGATGGGAGCTGGGGACAGGGAATGATTATAGAAGGTGCTGTGCAGTGACCTGACCCACGGAGGCTGGCAAAAGAGGCCCGGGGACTTTGGCACCAGGGGATAGAGTGAAATGTCCCTCCAGACTGTGTGACAGCCACCAGGGTGGGGTCTCTCGCCTTCTGCAGGCAAATGCCCCGCCCCCGGCATTCTCTACGCAGCCCCAGTCCAGAGAGACCTTCCAGACACACATCTCTGATGCCAGAGAACCCTCCTTCCTTTCTCTGGAAGTCACTGGAAGATGCTGAGAGGGTTAAGCGTGGGACAGGGTGGGCTGAGTGAACTCTGCAAGGAACAAAACTTCATTTGAGGCCGGGCGCGGTGGCTCACGCCTGTAATCCTAGCTCTCTGGGAGGCCGAGGTGGGCGGATCGTTCTGAGCTCTCTGGGAGGCCGAGGTGGGCGGATCGTTCTGAGCTCGGGAGTTCGAGACCAGCCTGAGCAAGAGCGAGACCTCATCTCTACCAAAAATAGAAAGTAATTAATTGGACAGCTAAAAATACATATAGCAAAAATTAGCCGGGCATGGTGGCACATGCCTGTAGTCCCAGCTACTTGAGAGGCTGAGGCAGTAGGATCGCTTGAGCCCAGGAGTCTGAGGTTGCTGTGAGCTAGGCCGACGCCACGGCACTCGCCCCAGGCAAGAAAGTGAGACTCTGTCTCAAAAAAAAAAAAAAAAAAGAAACAATGGTGATACAGGACCTCTTATGTTCTCCTGCATAGAGTTGGAATGCATTCTACTAATTAAAGTATCCCAAGAATGGAAAAACAAGCACCACATGTACTCACCAACAAATTGGTATTCACTGATCAACACATAAGTGCACATACAAAAATAACATTTATTGGATGTTGGGCAGGGGGGTAGGGAGAAGGAGGGGACGGGTATTCACAGAGAATGTGCTGCGCACCATCCGGGAGATGGACACGCTTGAATCTCGGACTTTGGGGAGGAGGGGTGCAAGGGCAACATACGTAACCTAAACATCTGTACCCACATAATATGCTGAAATAATAAAAAAAGTTCATGAAGCATTCTTTATATAACCTGATCAGAGATTATAAGAATGATATTTATGAAACTGAATGGTGCTCACACAGTAATTTGAAGATGTGCGTAATTGCACAGTGAGTGTATTAGATTAAATTTGGTTAATTTGTACATTATGTTTTTTTTTTTTTTTTACTGATATCTTGGGGATTTATTATTTAAGATA
>CAUYSK010072812.1:0-16335 GCA_963575035.1 Avahi laniger
TGCCCGCTAATTTTTTCTATATATTTTTAGTTGTCCAATTAATTTCTTTCTATTTTTAGTAGAGACGGGGTCTCGCTCTTGTTCAGGCTGGTTTCGAACTCCTGAGCTCAAACAATCCGCCCGCCTCGGCCTCCCAGAGAGCTAGGATCACAGGCGTGAGCCACCGTGCCCGGCCAGACTTTGCTGAATTTATCTATCAATTCCAGGAGTCTCTTGGCAGAATCTTTGGGGTTTTCTAGATATAAGATCATATCGTTGGCAAAGAGCGATAATTTGACCTCTTCTTTCCCCATTTGGATATCCTTGAGTTCCCTTTTGTCTGACTGCTCTGACTAGGACTTCCGGCATTATGTCAAATAGAAGTGGTGACAGTGGGCAGGCAACCTTGTCTGGTTCCAGTGGGAAAGCTTTCAATTTTTCCCTGTTCAGTATGATGTTGGCTGTGGGCGTGTCATATACGCCTTTTATAATTTTGAGGTATGTTCCATCTATGTCTATTTTGTTAAGAGTTCTTATCATAAAAGGGTGCTGAATTTTGTCAAATGTTTCTCCTACATGATAGACTATTAAATATCAAGCATGCTTCCACATTCCTACAGAACCACATTTCAGTCAAATTTTCTGTAAAATCAACACAAAATGCCTAAATTGCTAGCCACTTAAATAATCACTATTTACATTGGGTTTTTTTTTTCCATCCAATCTTTTTCCCTATATATCTTTTAAAATGTATTTATATTTGGTTTAATTGTGAGATATTTCAACATAAATAAAAGTACAGAAAATATCAGAATCCATGTTATCTACCATGAAGATTTAACTTAAGATAACATTTTACTTTTTGGTTTTAATTTCATAAATAAAATGTCACAGATGCACATCACCCCCCCTTCCCTATCCAAAGTATCTGCTATCCTAAGGTGGGCAGGTATCACTTCCAGGCAGGTCTTTGTACTTCTCTACAAAAATCTCCACAAAAAATATATAAATATTATATTTATTTATAAGCATATATATTTCCTTTTTTCCATTAACTTTTTATATTGAAATAAAACATACACATGGAAAAGTGTACATATCAAAACTGTCTAGCTCAGTGAAATTTCTAAATGAGCACACCCGTGTAATCCCACCCAGATAAAGAAATAGAACATAATTAGCATCCAGTACTCCCTCGGGTTCCCTTTCAGTCAGTACCCCCAAGGGTAACCACTGACTTCTAACACCTCAGGGCTCTTGTGGGAATTTGGGGGCCTGTTTTTATACTAGAAATATGTAAGTACAACCAACCAGTAAGTTGCTTTGTTTCTGACTTCTTTCCCTCAGCAATATGCCTGCGAGATCCATCCACGTCACTGCATGTAGCTGGTGACTATTCACTCTCACTGCTACGGATTCTACTTTGTGAACGCGCCACCATTTATTCATTCACCCTTCTGCTGCTGGGCATGTGGGCAGTTTCCAGTGTTTTCCTATTACGCACAGTACTGTTATGAACATTCCAGCACATGGTTTTTGGTGGACATATGTGCACGTTTCTGTTGGGTACATAACGTATCTGAAAGTGAAATTGCTAGATCATGGGATGTGCATATGTTCAGCTTAGTCAATATTTCCAGTTTTCCAAAGCGACTGAGCCAATTTACACTCCCACCAGCATGAGTTCCAGCTGCCTCACACATGAGCCAACACTCAGTATTTTCTGTCCTTTTTTTCTCTCATTCTGGTAGGCCTGTGCCTCCTAAGTTATAATCAATTAATTCACCATCTTATCCTGATTTTTCCCCTTGACATTACAACCACTGTTCCATATTCCTAAGACGTTATTAAGACTAATTACCTGTAGTAATTGCATATCTTAGGAATGAAACTAAAAATCACTTGGCCATTCTCCTATTAACTGTTTTTTGCCATTACAATGAGCAAGAAGAACAATCTCATACACACAATATTTTGCTGCCTTTTTTTTACCCTATTCCTAGGATCGATTCCTAGAGAATTCCACATTTTTTCCCTGCTAATAGATACTGCTGGATGGCTTTTACATATCCATATAAACAATACTACACCAACAACATAAAAGTATCAAACAAGACTTTCTTCAGAAATCCTCTTCAAAGAGTCACTGCAGTACTACATTGATGATCTAGTGAATTTATCCTAACAGCATCAGAAAAAGCAAAAGCTAACGTTTTAGCTTCCTCACTTAGGCTCAAACAGCAATCACTAGGGAGCAATGTGGAATTTCCTCAAATCCACAGCACCTCTGAGGATATTCTCTCTCTGGCCAGCAACATTCCTCCCGCTGCTCCCCTCCCACTCCTCTTCAGCCACACTGGCCTCCTCACTGTCTCCTAGACACAATGGGAACCTCTGCCATAAGGCCTTGGTACTCTCTGTCCCTTCTGCCAGGGACCCATTGTCCCCAGATATCCACAAGACCAGCTGCTGTGTCTTCTTTGAACCTGAGCTCAGACATCACCTTCTGGGTAACGGTTTTCTCAGTGACGACCACCACTTGCATCGTCAGCTCCTGCCCATCCTAGGTCCTCCCCAGGCTCTCGGTTTTTTCCACAGCGCCGTAACATACGTCATTTACTTATTACATCTATTGAGCATTGTCCATCTCCCACTACAGAACAAGACCCCATGGGAGCAGCTCTTTGTTCTGTTCACAGTCAGTATCCCAGGGATCAAGAACGTGCCAAGGACATAGCAGATGCTCATAAAACAGCTGCTGAAGGAATGAAAAGAACCCACTTCACATGAGCAAGAAAGCCACAGAACTTCATCAAGGACTGGCATGACTGCCACACCATCTGACACATCTCATGTTAGGTCTCCCGGGCAGAAACTGTGCCTCAGTGGGCCACAGCAAGAAGTGACAGCTGCTGAAGCAGAGGATACTGTCAGCAGGCCCCACGGCAGGGAGTCCCAAGCATGACCTCCTGACACTGGCGGAATCTTCCCTCCTCCACCACCGCCTCTCTGCCGATTCTCAGCCATATCTACTTTTCCCCAAAAGAATAGAAACATGCTGATGATGTAACGCTGCAGTCCACCATATGGACAACTGACCAACGCAGTGAGAGAACACTGTTCGTCTTCCTGCAATGGCTTGAGTGATTTTAGCTTGAAGCAAAGTACAAATAAACAGTCTCATGAGGTCCCTCTGAGCCCTCTGGTACTTATTAGCTGAGAATTCTGAACTGAGCCCTCTCCAGCCTCCAAGCTCAGTTCAAAGACCACTTCAACAGGGAAGCATCTCTTGAGCCAACTTGGAGCCTGCCGATCCCTCCCTCACACTCAGGGCTGGCTTGAGTCTCCTTTTTGAGCCTTCCTCAACCTGTCCTCTCCTTGAGTTTCTCCCAAACTAAAACATGTACTCCTTTAGGGAGCTTTGATCTCCCACTACTGCCTGGCATGGGTGCAGCACATAGTATGCGCACCCCAAATGTGTTTTATCATGGACAACTGCGTGTCCATGTTCAAAATAATAAAGCCCGATCCTTTCACACACCACACACAATAACTAATTCAAAATGGTTCACAGGCCTAAACGTAGGAGCTACAACTACAAAACTCTCAGCAGAAAATACAGGAGTAAATCTTCATGACCTTGGTTAGGCAAAGACTTTTTAGCTCTAACATCAAAAGCACAAGCAACAAAAGAAAAAAACAGATAAACTGGACTTCAGCAAAATTAAAAACTGTTGTGCTGCAAAAGATACCATCAAGAAAGTGGAAAGACAACCTACACAATAGAACAAAATATTTAAAATCATATACTGATAAGGGATTTTTACCTAGAATGTATAAGGAATTCCTACAACTCAATTTTTTTTAAAGAAGACAAATTACCCAATGCTGAAGATTTGCCAAGAATTTGAATATACATTTCTCCAAAGAGGTACAAATGGCCAACAGGCACATGAAAAGATGTCTAACCACAATGAGATACCGCTTCGCACCCACTGAGATGGTTATAATCCAAGAGACAAGCAACAAGTGCTAGTGAGGAAGAGGAGATCAGGACCCTCATGCACTGCTGGTGGGAATTCAAAATGGTTCAGCTGCTTTGGAAAACAGTCTAGCAGTTACCCAAAAGGTTACACACAGGTTATAATATTGAACCCAGCAATTCCACTCTTAATTACACACCCATGAGAAATGAAAATATCTGTTTACATAAAACATATATCCACATATGAATGTTGAGAGCAGCATTATTCATAATAGCTGTTAAACAGTGTTTGATGGGCCAGGCACGGTGGCTCACGCCTGTAATCCTAGCACTCTGGGAGGCCAAGGGGGGAGGATCGTTTGAGTTCAGGAGTTCAAGACTAGCCTGAGCAAGAGTGAGATCCCGTCTATACTAAAAATAAAAAGAAATTGGCTGGACAACTAAAAATATATAGAAAAAATTAGCTGGGCATGGTGGCCTGTAATCCTCAAGGATCGCTTGAGCCCAGGAGTTTGAGGTTGCTGCAAGCTAGGCTGACGCCGCGGCACTCACTCTAGCCCGGGCAAAAAGAGTGAGACTCTGTCTCAAAAAAAAAAAAAAAGAAGTGTTTGATGGATTACCTCTCTTCTTCTCTCTAGTTCCTGTGAACACAAACTAATTTTTTTTTTTATTTTTCTACCCCACCACTGTGCCTGGAACACAAATGACTAAATTTTGAATAAAGCTATCTACTAAGAAAGGAAAACATCATCCACCTATGAAGTCCTCTGCTGGTTTCAGGTGCACGTAAAAAAATCCAGCTGTTGATGTTGACACAGAAACATCAAGTGGCCACCATGTTCAACACCCCAGGGACCACCCTGGGGTCCACGTGGCCATGAAGCTGCAAGCCAGGAGGCCTGAAAGCAGCCCCTGCATGCTCCAAAACAAACCAAGTCCCCTGAATACGATGCTTCTCCCCTCCTCTCCCTGGACTCAGTCATCTCCCTCAGGCAGGGACAGCCAGGTGCAATGTCACTCCCCATTAAAGCAAGAGCCATTACCAGCAGAGCATCTGTGTCTGAAGTCTACTGAATGCTTCTTATAACATCTCTTTAATCCTAAATACACCCTAAGTAGATACTGTGATCCCATTTCAAAGATGCAAAAACTGGAGGCTCAGCTGGCAGACTGACCCGCCATGCACCCGTGACAGAGCTGGGCTCCCTCCCTCCCTCACAGCCTCACTCAGCACACACAAACATTGACAGCAGGAGCTGGGGCCAGAGGCCCGTGGTCCCCATGAGAATTCTAGATGAATCTGTGACTGTCCACTAGTAGTTCACTCCTCTGCACTCGGCTCTCCTTTCTCTGAAATGAGAAGACGACTATCTACCTTACTCTCTGGTTGCAAGAATTCAAAGAGAAAACGTGACACGGATTGGGTGTGTTAGTGCATGCCTATAATCCTAGCACTCTGGGAGGCTAAGGCAGGAGGATCTCTTGAGCCCAGGAGTTTGAGGTTGCTGTGACCTAGGCTGACGCCACAGCACTCTAGCCCTGGTGACAGAGCAAGACTCTGTCTCAAAAAAAAAAAAAAAAAAAAACAGAAAAAAGAAAAAGAAAATGTGATTAGCACCTAGCACAGGGCCCAAGGCCTGAGTTTTCTCTTTCACTGGGCCTGTATGGCAGATGCCAAATTCCCAGAGCAAACCACACACCCAGTGGGCCACTGACCAGGGTGAGTGTGCCCGAAATACTGCATTCCTCGATGTGATGATGGCATCTTGTTCTCATCAAGAACCAAACCATTCCCGAGATTCCGTGAATAATCACGAACAGACCATGAACTGTCCTGAGATCCAGGGAACTGCACGTGAACCCCATGCATGCGCACCCACACCCCCCCCACACACAAGAACAACATGGGAGATGCAAGAGACCAGACCATAAGGGGGATAAAAAAAATCACTGATTTGCTTAAAATGGCACCAAACTGAAGTCCAGTGCTGAAAATAGTCACTTCACAGGCGATTTTCCCAGATTCAAATTAGTGGCACCCACACAGGGCTATAGGACCCCCACTTCTCCACAAATCCCAAAGCCACTTCTAAAAGGGCCCATTCAACTTCAGTTTACTCCTCAAAACACCTCTTGGGTCTCATTTTTGTAATGTTTATATGTGAGGAGGCCCAACAACTTTCTCCAGAGTTTAAAAGGAATACTATTTTAACAAATTTGGGAAATCTTGGAATAACTTACCAAGTAGGAGCTGGAACTTCCAAAAAGAATCCTTGTCTCCATTTAACTAAATTCGATCCCTTTTTGGCTTTTTTTTTTTCCTAAACCCTCCTCCTGGCTCTGGTTGGCTCAGTCTAAAAGTGACTCTGCCGACAAGAAAGAGAAAATATTCCAGAATATCTGACAGGACCAAGTCTGTCTTAATCCCAGCGAAGGCTCAATGAGGACCTGCAGCCACAACCGAATCAGGTCCCTCAAAGACTCTAAACTGTCACCCGACATTGTAAGCCACGTGGTACAATTACCCCATTTAAACAAACACTTATTGATCTGCTGTAGGCATCAAAAGGAACGAGGCCGGTTCCCAGCCTTCCCGCTGCCTGAAGGGCAGATAACCAGGAACGCAATTAATCAACCAGAAAACGTAGGCTCCGAAGTCAGCAAGAACAAATTAGGAACTGCGAAGAATGTCACAGGAAGATATTTCGTCAGATTTTCCCCCACAGCTAAATGTGCACTAAATTTGGAGACCCAGTTTTCCATGCAAAGAAGGCTGGCTAGATTCTCCTCTGGTGTCTATATGCCCCAAAACTCTAAGATTGGGGAAGTAAGACACTCTGAATATCCTAATTAGCTGAGGGAACTCAGCCTGTGCTTCACAGAACTCATGAAGTGATTTGTTTTCAGAGAGCTGGGACCTCAGGAGATACTACATTCAACTCAATTGGAAACAGACTCTGTTCCATGCCCCGCCGCCCAGACTGAACGGAGTATTTTCAGTAGACGTGTTGCAGAGCTTAAAACCCAAACTCGAACTGGACAAGTAACCCTTATCCCACAAAACTACTTCAGCCCCTATAATCCACATTCTGAATTTCCATGCTCTTTCCTTACATCCTAGTTCATAATTTTAAAGCGCATTCCTGTTCTGAAAAGAGAAAGAGGACGTATCACAGAAGTCTTTAGTGGCGTTTATGAGAACAGTCATATGCAACTATCTCACTGTAACAAAAACCAAATGAACAGGGACAGTCCAGTCCAGGAATGGTTAAAGAGTCCATAAGCAAATCCTATAGAAGAGTCGTAAAAGCAGCACACCTGCCGCTTCCCAGCTGCGGCCGGTCATCCACATTTGAGTCCTGGTGCCACCGCTTACCAGCTGTGTGGACGTGGACAAGTTACCAAACCTCTGTGCCTCAGGTTCCTCATCGGTAAAGTAGGGGAAAGACCGCTTACTTTCCAGGATTGCTGTTCACACGTAAGGCCCTGAAGGGGCAGGGAGGGCACATGGGCTGTGCTCTGACAGAGCTGGGACCTGGCATGACTCACTCTCCTGCCACTGCTCTGCACACAGGCACCTACCCATAAACCCATCCCACCAGGGAGGGGAGCAGATGGGAGTACTTTCTACTAAGTAGTCCACCTTAGGGGAAAGCACACCCACTTACATACATACGACACAATTAAACTTTACACTTTTGCGGAAACTCCATAGTGAGTCTCCTTTCCTATCTAGCCTACGGAGGAAGACAGGCCGTGCACGTGCCACCCTGCGATAAAGAACTGCACACGCACACACAGACCTTCCTGACTCCAAAGGGCTGAAAATGCAATTTTCAATCTCCCTTTGGTGCAAAACAACAGCAGTAAGTGGCCAAATCTTTAAAGACAAATCTATTTCCCACCTGGACTGGACTTTCTCAGGAGTCGGGAGGTAAAATTTCAGTTCTAAAGATAATCGACAGTGCTAAGTCATGAATATCATCTGACTCTCCCTGACAGCAGATTACCTTTGCCAAACAGACGCTTCTAACAGCAAGTGAGATTCCCAGACATCCCTCCTGCTTCCCACAGATGCCAGAGGCCCTGAGGGTCCAGGTCCTCCTTCCAGCTATGCTTCCCAGAGGCCCCCAAAACAGCTGGACTCAACAGAACGCTAGGCCAAAACCAACAAAATTCAGACGACTCAGGAACAGCCGAAGCCAGAGAAGACATCCTGCTGACCTACTGTAGCATTCTCCGTCAGGAGTCTCCACTGGTACAGCAAAACATACTCTACTGTAGACACACCTCCCTCCAAGAAAAGCCAATGCAAATTAGAGAGTGAATGCTACAGGGGTGCGAATATTCCTGCACGACCATCTTAAGACAGGATCCCTTGGGTCCACCTGTGCCTTCCATCTCAGGTTTTCTCCAACATTTTGTATTGTGAAACATACACAAAAGGGTATAAAACTGCTATGGACATGTAAACAAAGTTACATGCTGAACACACGTGTAACCACCATTCAGGTCAAGAATTAAAAGACAGCCAGCACCCCAGAAGCCCCCATGTTCTGCATCCCTTACAGTTCAGAGCCCCTTCCTCCTACTGGAAGGACCACTGGCCTAACTCTCCCGGCACTTTCCTTGCTTTCCATTCAGTTTTATCACCCATGTGCATGTCCCTATGCAACAGAGTCCATGTCTGCACGTCTTTGAACTGTCTATAAATTGGAGTCGCACAGTATATATTTTCTCTGGCTGGCCTCATTGAGGGGTGAAGCTCAGATTTGCGTAAGAAGGTTACTGAACAGAACATCTGTCAGGTCATCTAAGGACATCTCTCAAGCCCCAAAAGTCTAAAAATTTTGTTTTACTAAAACTCTGGATGCACACACACCACTGATAACACACAACTGATAACAGTGATGGCCTCCAGGGCGCAGAACTAGTTTGGTGAGTGACCTGGGGTGTGGAGGGGCAGGTGACAGAGACTTTGTCTTTTGGACCAAGTTCCATAATTATGACAATTTTTAATA
The DNA here is from genome assembly GCA_963575035.1 of Avahi laniger. Classification (NCBI taxonomy): domain Eukaryota; kingdom Metazoa; phylum Chordata; class Mammalia; order Primates; family Indriidae; genus Avahi; species Avahi laniger. Next base: position 8,986 of record CAUYSK010072812.1, read on the forward strand.
CTGATTCCATTTAAAGAATCATTTTCTGGAAAATGTGGCAAGAGTATCTTTAACTCAAATTTTATATTAACAACCCTAGCACTTTGGAAGCAAAAATATTATATTCCTTGATGTATTACTATGGAAATATTCAAAGTAGAAAATCATTAAAATTATTAGGTAGTACAGAAAAATGTCTATACTGAAAAGAACTGATTATAAAAATGTATATACACTATGATGATGACTACATAAAAAGCATACGCACAGGAAAAAAGGAAATACACTAAAATGCAGTAGCTGTGTTAAAGTGGTAGAATTATGGGTGATTCATCTATTTTTAAGATGTGCATACCTGTGGTTCTATTACTTGCATAACAAAATTTTCTCAAAGCACCAAGTCACATACAACAATAAAATTTTACTAGGTCTGATTACAACTCATTCACAAGGCTCCTAGTAGACACCAGCACAAATCAGGTTTTGGGAGATTCTTGGAAAGTAACGTAATTGTACTTTTTCAGAAATATTACCTAATCCCAACTCCCTCCAGTCTATATGGAGCTTCCTGGAGTTAATCAAACTTCTTTTAACTTCATTTTAAATCTGCTTAGCACACAAACTCCAAAATCCTTAAATGAGCTAAAAGTCCCCCACCAAACACCTCCTATGCATAACAGAAACAGCAAAACTCGTTCTACAACAGAAAACAGCATGAAGAATAGACCAGAGTCTCCAGAGCTCAACTCCACAGAATACACATTTCAGCCCCTGCTGGGTCTACCCAAAAGGGATCCTACATGATATTTTAATACCACTATTTCCCCAAAACCACTTTTCACAAAGAACTTCTACCCCTTAAGTCTGGTTATAATTTTTTAGGGATTTTATAACAAAAAGGTGCAAAGTGTAACAACACTCCAGCTCTTCAGAGGGCTATATCGTTCCTTCACTCTGCAACACGACCAGTTACCACATTCTCCACACATCTCAGGGTCTGGGCCTCCCACCTGCAACCACCACGGTTTTGATCACCTCTGAACAGAGGCAGCAGGTCCTGTGAGGCCGCACACGTCTCTCCAGCAACGCAACTGCCCCCAATCTCTGCCCACCACCTCAGCAAACAGGATGGGCTAAACATCCTTTTTTGTGCGGTATTTTTCTCAGGAAAAAAAATTACCAAAACAGAATTCCCCCACCCGGAACACATCACTTTCTTGCTAACCACAAATTCTGGCAAAATCTGTTCTACATAATAGTGATTCAGTTAGTTCCTCTTTCTTCAAATTAACACATTTTACCTTGCAAATTGTGTATGTGTACGCCAGTAAAGGAGAGGGTTTAATGACCAAGAACAAAAACTATTCACAAAAAAAAAACAAAAACTATTGGCATTGTTATCACACTAAAATGTGATATTATCTTTCAAAAAATGACAAATATGTAATTCTATTCAAATATTTGAGACTCTTCCATCTAGAAAATGTTATTCTAGATACTAGATGTAAAGAAAACGAGGTTTCTGCCCTCAGGAGTTTACAAAGTGCATGTCACAGAGGGGAAAGGAGTGGACCAAAAGGTTATTTCCTTAATGTGAACAACACTTTGAGATATAATTTAATCAGCATAAAATGCACAATCTTCAGTGACAGCTCAATGGATTTTGACAAATGTATACACCAGAGAAGAAAAGAGGTAGCAGGTGAGGGCCTGCAAGTGAGGCGTGGGGAGAGCCCAGGGTCAGTGTAAAGCGCCCAGGCCAGAGCAGCGTGGGCCCAGGTGGTCAGTGCCACCCTGGGCCCTGACCAGACAACACCAGGCACCATCCCCAGGCTGTGCACCGACAACCTGCTTGAAGCTTCCAAGTGAATGAAATGTATGAAATGCCATCAAATAAGCCACACTAACACAAGTGAAGCGTGATTCTCCCTTGTTTTAAAGCCTAATTCAGTCCATAGGATTACATAAAGCAGAGCTACGATACACAGTGGTAACTTGCATACATTTTTATCAGTGTATTATTCAATCCTGAAAAATCAGCTTAGAAGATCAAGCACATACAGCACACTCACTTTTGTCATTCTTATTGTACCTCACAATCATCGAGCTTTACAACCTCAGAACAAGCTCTGAAATAAACTCTTATCTGGCACAGTCAGGGAACAGAATGTTCTGGTCAATTAGACATTTTTATAGTTATACTTTCAATATAAAATCCACAAAGGGGCCAGGCTCAGTGGCTCATACCTGTAATCACAGCACTTTGGAAGGCCAAGGTGGGAGGATTGCTTGAGGCCAGGAGTTCAAGACCAGCCTGGGCAACATAGGAAGACCTGATCTCTGCGAAAAATTTTTAAAAATTAGCCAGGTATGGTGGTGCGTGCCTATAGTCCCAACTACTCAGGAGGCCGAGGCAGGAAGATTGCTCGAGCCCAGGAGTTTGAGGTTGCAGTGAGCTATGATGACACCACTGCACTCCAGCCTGAGCAACAGAGGGAGATCCTGTCTCCAAAAAAAAAAAGATCCACAAAGGGTTAGCATCCAAAATACAAAAAGAACTGCTACAAATCAATAAGAAAAAAGACAATCCCATAAGAAAATGAGCAAAAGACATGAACAGTCAAGTCAGAGAGACCATACAAGGAGGAAAAATTACAAGAAACTAAACCTTACCAATAATGAAGAAAATGCCAAATAAACAAAAATGAAAACACTCTCTTAATTTTTCTAAGTCTGAAGGGAGTTTTAAAAATAGTATTTGGAAGAGAGAGCATCTTCGGCCCATGCCAGAGACTCTCTCTTCCCAGAAATAAAATGAATAAATGTAATTAATTAAATTTAAAAAATGGTATTTAATGTTGATGAGGTTATGGGAAAAGGATCCTTTTAATACATTGCTGTTATAGGTATAAACTGGTAAGAGCCATCATAGAGGATAATTTGTCAGTATCTGTTAAAACAAAAAATGTGCAAATCCTATGACCCCGCAATTCCACTCCTAGAGTATCTATTTGTGGTAGGCAGAATAATCCCCCCAAAGATGTCCACATCTTAATCGCTGGAACCTGTGAATATATTGTTATGTGGCAAAGGGGAATTAAAGTCGCAGATGAAATTTAGGTTGCTAATCAGATGACTGAAAATAAGGAGATTATTCTGGATTATCTGGGTAGGCTCCGTGTAATCAGAGTGGTCCTTAAAAGTGGAAGAAGTAGAAAAAAGAGGGAGAACCAGAGAGAAAGCAGCATGAGAAAAATGTGGCCCAACACTGCTGGACAAAGGGGAACATGGACAGAGGAATGTAGGAATGTCTAGATGCAGGAAAGGACAGGAAACAGTCTCTCCTAGAGCTCGAGGCAGCACAACCCTGTGGACACCTTGACTTTAGCCCAGTAAAACTTATGTTGGACTACTGACCTCCAGAATTGTGAGATGATGAATTTGTACTGCTTAAGCCACTAAATTTGTGGTAATTTGTTACGGCAGCAACAGAAAACTAATTCACTACCCTAGGGAAACATGGGCAGATACACACAAGGAGATACATACTTTCTGAGTACAGGTGTATAAAATATAAAAATAGAACTGAAAGGATCCAAACCAAACAGAAAATAACAGTCATCCCTCTGGTTAAGGGAGGATTTTACTGCAATTGAGGTGGAACTTTAACTTGTTCTATAATGTTCTATATTTTTTAAAAGAAAATGTGTTTGTCCACATATTGCATAATTGACAGTTAAGTTTTTAAGAAGAGTTACCCTATAAAGCATTCACAGCTTAACCTTCAAAGAATTAGAATATAATGAGACACTTAATGATGACAACTATGATGAGTGCAACTTTTTCTGGCAATCCCAAAGGCACTGCAAAGACAGAAACACCCAAACAGGAAAATTACTGATGGGCTCTGGCTGTGTGGACAGAATCCCAGAGAAGAGGAAATTCACTATATACTCATAAGCCACAATTAGTTCTTCAAGAAGTCAAAATCAACCTTTGTGAAAGTTAAGACACACACATAATCTCTGCACAAAATTCATTCTCAAAGGCTTAGTTTTTCTGACTCCAGCTCGCCCAACCAGGGTCCCCAAGACATTAACATTGTCCACTTTGGCCAAACTACTTACCTCTGGGTTTTAGTTTTCCCAGTGTAAAAATGTTTGCTATACCACTTCATCTCCCTGCCAGGATGGTCGCCAGGTTTCAAGTGGAATGAAATGACAAGCTACATCCTGAGTTTGTGAACTCCACTTTTAGACTCACCTGGCTATAGGAAAGGAAAGTGCTCTGTAAATTGTTAAGTGCTACATGGTCTGAGTACTAGAGTCTGTGGATATCATTAACATTCCTGATAAAATCACCTCTGCCCCCAAGGAAGGCCAACTACCTAATGGATGTCAAAGGGAAGGCCGTCTCCCAGAAAGGCAGCCACAAATCACACCATAATGGCAGCCATTAGGTAAGTCCTGTATCAGACATTTATGGCAGTCCCTCTACCTGCAAAGAAGACATCCCTGAACCACCTCCCAGGACTCTGAATTGCTTTACAAGCTGAGGTACAAGCATTCTGATCCAATCACAACTTCCCGATCCAAGAGATCCCATGGAAGGGGTCCCGCCAAAAGCCCACACGCTGGGCTCCAACAGGTGACCTTATGAACACAATGTTCTAACCAGCAAGAGCCAACACATGCTTCCCCCTACACAGGCACAAGTGAAAGGAAAAAATAAGTAAAGACCAATTCTGGAGGGACGTCTTGCCTAGACACGGGGCCTTCACGTCAGTTAAGCCCAATGCAATAATGCCTTCCCTACCCTAGAGTTTCACTGTCACTCCCTCTGCCTTTTCTCCCTAAGAACCTGTCTACCAATCCTCCGGAAAGCAGTTCAATCAATCGCCTCTTCGGGGACGCCTTGCCAGCCTTCCCCAGAGCGAGTCCCCCAAGCTTGTGTCACTCCACCAAAAAGAAACTGCAACTCACACCAACATCCACCTACATGTACTCTCCTACGGTTAGGAGGTCCATACGAAGGAACATTGAAAATAAGGGGCGTCCTCGTGCATCCCTTTTCATGTTTATCCCTACGCATTAGCCCAAAATCCCTTAAAGAGAATACAAGCTATGCACAGACGAGAAAACAGAGGTCCTGAGAGGTAAAATTACCAGCCCAAAACCACACAGTTGAAAAGGGGCCAAACGCTGGAAAGGGGGTGGTAGCTGGGAAAGTCGCCAGAAGTCCGGGGAAAATGGTCCCCCAGGGCTGTGGCTCAGCGTGGCCCGGCGGGGGCCACAGGCCGCCTCTGAAGCGCGGGGCGCCGGGGGATTTGGGGCCGGCGAGGGAGGAACCGTCCCGGGGAAGTCCCCGAAAGTCCCGGGAAGACGCGGCCGGCCGTCACCCCGGACAGGTGGCTCCGGCCCGGCCCCGCGCGGCCCCGGCTTCCCGGCGCGGGAAGGGGCAGAGGGACCCGGAGCAGGCGCACGCGGGCCCTGCCGGCGCGGGGCAGGAGGCGAGCCAAGGGGCCGGTACTGCGCCGAAGGGCACCGGTCCGCGCCGAGGGCAGTGAGGAGCCGCCGCCGCCCCGCGCTCTACCTGTCGCCGCGGGATCCGCCTCCCCGTCAGCCGCCGCCTCAGCTGCCGCCGCGACTGCCGCCGCCTGCTGCTGGTCCATCGTGCGGCCAGTCATGTGAGCCCGCACGCCCACGTGACTTCCTCTCGCGCCCGCCCGCCAGCTCCCCACCTCACCACGCCCACGCCCGGCTTAGCCACGCCCCTGCCCGGGCGCACCCCGCCCACAGGCCGCCCCTGTCGAGCTCGCCGCGCTCCTCTCCCGGTCGAGCCACGCCCACACCCGGCCTAGCCACGCCCTCTGCCCGCCCCGTCGGCCTCGCCACACCTCTCGCCAGGCCGAGCCACGCTCACACCCGGCAGGGCCCCGCCCCCGGGCCCGCCCCGGCCACGTGGACACGGAGCGGCCAGGCAGCGCGCGCTCCCCACATCTTATCCCCTGGGTACTTTGGCTCCGCGGCACCCGCCGCCCTCTCGCTCACTCCCGCCTCCACTCGCTCGGCCTCCCTCCGGCATCCATTCACCCTCACCCCGGGGCTCGCTTACTCATGCACTTCCCCATTCATCTGCCCGCCCACCCGCTCGCTTGCTGTGTCTGCGTTCATTCACCCCCCACCCACTCGCTCCCTGACGCACTCGGTCCCGGCTGCCGCCTGGAGGTCAAGCACGCCCGGTGCTGACTGGCTGCGGAGGGTACAGGGATGCTTTAGGAACCTTCCCGACTTGGAGAATGGGCAAATGGCCAGAGGCAGCAGGTGCCCTGCCTGTCCGAATAGGAGCAGGGTGGTGGGGACACCGGCGTGAAGGGATCCCTGGATAGGGCATTGTCTGAGCGGGTGCTGGGGGAAGGAGACCAGCTAAGGCTCTCAGACATCAAACAGCTGCAAACGCTGTGTCCTCCCAGGGCTAAAACTGTAGGGGTAGAAATGGCGGGAGATACTGGCAGGGTTCCATCAGGGAGGGCCTCGTTTCCAAAGTAAGGTTCTGGGACTTCCTAACACCTAACCAGCCACGTCCAGGGAGTTGGTTACAGTAACCAAGAGCTCAGAACCCCTGGACAGGGTCCCAGGAAGGGACCTCACCAGTCTCACCCAATAGTTAGTTCCTCTGGCTGTAGCTGCTCAACCCTGCCTCAGTGACAGGTAACTGCACTTGAGACATGCACGCAAGTAGGCACAATGATGCTCTCCCCACCTTGACCTGGGAACTACTGTACCTCTTCCGCAGGTGGGTATATACAGCTTTCCCAAGTCACAATGTCCCGCTGCAGGATCCTGACACCCCACCCCCATCTGACAGCTGTTTCCTTCCCATACCCTGGCCTTCCTTTCAGCTGTTGTTGCCATCAGATTATGTACTCAGCACTTTCCTTCACACACACACACACACACACACACACACACACACACACAGACAGACACAGACACACACACACTGCTAACTTCCTGGTATTATTTGGTACTTCTTTTTTTTTAAGAGACAGAGTCTCCCGATGTTGCCCAGGCTGGAGTCCAGTGGCTATTCACAGGTGCAATCACAGCACACTACTGCCTCAAACTCCTGACGCAAGCAGTCCTTCTGGCTCACTGCAGGCACACACCGCGGCGCCCAGCTATTCGGTAGGTATTTTTCGTCTCCCACTAGATTATAAGATATTCATTGAATTTTTAAAAGTTCATTACACTCAAAAACTGTAAAGCATTATACAAGTGTAAAATTGTACATTATTCTATTATTCAAGAATAATAGGACATTAAATTTATTATTTCATTTTAACATCCCTGACATACGATCACAAAACCT
>CAUYSK010072814.1:0-32076 GCA_963575035.1 Avahi laniger
ATGCCCGGCTAATTTTTTATATATATTTTTAGTTGTCCAATTAATTTCTTTCTAATTTTAGTAGAGATGGGGTCTCGCTCTTGCTCAGGCTGGTTTTGAACTCCTGAGCTCAAACAATCCGCCCGCCTCGGCCTCCCAGAGGGCTAGGATTACAGGCGTGAGCCACCGCGCCTGGCCAAACTTTAGTTCTTGAACAATGGAGAAGTTATTTACTCTCTCTGAGCTTATTTCCTCAGCTATGAATGAAGATAACGACAGTACTAACCTCATCAGATCCTCGCAAGAATGCAATGAGATAATCTACTTCTGGTGCTTGGCATGGCACCTGGCACATAAGCTGCCATGTTAGTGTCCGAGTCCCTTCACTCTTTTCCCTCATCATGAGGGCCAAGGAGAAAGGGGTTCGAGCTGCGGTTTTCTCCAACAGAGTTCTCACTACCTTCATTTTGACTGAGTTACTCCCTCAAAGAAAACAAATAGTCACCCCCTTACAGAGCAGCTAGGTGGGGCTGTCTTGATGATTAGAGTCACATGATTCTAGAGTCCTGCCTGACCTTCTGGTCACAGCCCTCATAAGACAGTCCTCTGAAGCTTATGATGGCACGTGAGAAGTAGGGAGAGGGCAGAGAAACTCATTTCAGTAAGGAAGAAAGGAGGGGGCAAAGACCTTTATCAGGAAGGGGCAGTTCCTTGGGCAACCTGAAGGAAACCAATCTAGCTGGCCTCTCTGGTTTTACAGAAGACAGAGGACATAAGTAAGACAGGGCTGATGGTGGTGAGTGGGAGGTGGGGAGATGGGGTAGAGTCCAAATTGCAATCCAGCATCGATTTCTAGTTCATGGATAATCACTGAAGGCTTTTCTGAAGAAGAAAATAGAGTGAAAGTGGTGTTTTTAGGAAGATGGATGGCTTCTCCATGTGGCTGTTAATGGAATAGAACATCATTTTAAAAATAAACCTTAAGTAGTTTGGGGAAAAACAGCTGCTGTCTTTACCAGCTATAGGAGTCCTAGAAATCAGGCCAATCAGAATAGAAGGGCAAGGGACCAACAGACCAACATCTCAAGTCTAATGTGGGTTATTTCTCAATCCGATTTTTTATTCTTGTTCCTCCTCTCTAATCACTACTTTGTTTTTTCCTAGATCTGACCTGAAATAGACCTTAGAGCTTTTGCCCACCAGTTTTAACTGAACAGAAGCAGCTACAGCTAAGATTTTCACTATCAATGGGGTGCCACTGTCAACACTGGCTTATTTTGTTAGTAACACGTACTGGTTGGAAAAGAGCAAAACACTGATTTGTGGTCTAAAAACCACCTTAGGCTCACACAACACCTTCAAATATTTTCTTTTACACACTATACAACAAGTCTGAGGCTTGGAAATTTAAGTGACTTGTCTGTGGTCACGCATTTTCTAAGAGGGTCACGGTCAAGATTCTGTCCCTGCTCTTGCCTCTAGGCCTGGCTATTCTTTAAATAAAGGAAGATGATTGGTATTTATAAGTCTGCAAATAATTGGAGCTTGGGGTCAGGCTATGTAAGCAATAATTAAAATATAACTGGCAGCAGTGGCTCTGACACAGCGATTACTAACCCGTACGTTTTTTATTTGGCTGAATGGTAATTGGACATAAAGAGTTTGTTCAAAGACTCTGGTCAACATTACTTGCATAGAGGGAAGGTGGGTTTGCTGGGGGTCAGAAAAAGGAATTTGATTGGAGTCAGAAGTTTCTTGGGTAGCTTTGAAGATTGTAGAATCTGATACTCTTAAGGGAGGAGAATGGGGACAAGGGTGATCCCTGAGCTCCCCTTACATGAAAGCCCTTATTATGGGCAAACCACAGCCAGGGTGACATGACTGACCTTTACCAACGTCAGCACTGGCTTTCCTGCTCAGGTACTCTTTTATCCTCTTTTCTATTTATTCCTTATATGAATTTCAAGCCTTAAAATACGTCAGGTTCCCACAGGTTATGAGGATATTGAACTCACTCACACTCCCTCCAGGGGTCTGCCAACCACAGCATCCTGCACAGATCTCACCACCACCCCTCACCCTGCCACACACACACAGGGAGGGTGGGGAAGAGTCCCAGGAGAAGAGGTACTAAAAACCCAGCCAACTCCCTCCCTCTCAGTTGTTGCTGCCAGCCCTCAGCATCTATTTTGTACCAGGTGATATGCATTCTTTAGCTCTAATCCTCGCAAAATCCCCTAGAATGGGTAACAGCCCTGCTCACATATGTGGGCAAAAGTTCACAGAGTCTAAGCCAAGCCCTCATGTGTTGACATCACATACCTAAAAAGTATCAGCATCAGGATTTGAACTTGGGTCTTTCTGACTCCAAAACCCAGTGTTTCCCAAGCAGGTGAGCTTGATCTTCCAAAGAGGAAGTCAGGTGCCAGACTCTCATAAGTGATAGGATTTTCCAGATTGGGAGGGAACAAAAGGAAGTAGTAAGACAGCCCATCTCAAAGGCAAAATCTCCCAACTTTCTTTTCCTGTAGCCTCTAACTTCTCCGTAAAACAAAACACATTGGGCCTGCACAGTACTAAGCAGGGGGAGTTTTCAAGAAGAGACAAAAGCAGCAGAATACGGGGCTGAAAACACAAACGGTCTCAAAAATATAAATGCTCTGATTATACATATCCTGGTTACATCTTTGCTCTTTCAAACTTAGTACTACAAGTTTCTAAATCCTTAAATTTTCTTTCTTAAATTTCCTTCATCCTGTGGATATTTCCTTCTCCCCAGTCCATTGCCTCCTAATTTCTTAGCTGTTTCTATCATTTTCTCTTGAAAACTTTAATTCTGGAGCCTGATTCCTGAGTTCAGATTCTGCCTCCACCCTCCACCAGCTAAAGACTTAGCAAGTCATCTCCAAACTGCCGTTTTTCTTTATATGCAAAATTGGAATGATGATAATACTTGCTTCATAGGGTCATGGTGAGGGTAATAAATGTCTCCTATTTAGCAAAGAGCCTGGCACATAGTAGATACTCAATAAACATTTGTCTCCTTTGCACTTATCTTGACAACTTTAGGAGATTGAGATCCACTGAGATCAATGTGCAAAAACGTTACAATGATACAAATGTAAACTATCATTGCTGTCTTCTCTTTGCAAAATGAGTTAGTATATTAAAAGCTTTGAAAGTTTCGTACCCCAGCAAACTCATTCACGGTTTGCCTTCTCTGTGAAAGGGGAAGGGAGGGAGACCTGTCACTTAAGGGCAGAAAGGAAACTTCAGATGAGATGTTAGAGATCATGGGAAGGAGGGAGGGGGAAGGGGATTTGCTATTTCCCGCCATGAGGTACTTTCCAAGACTATAGGGCAGTGGGGACTACCATCCTATGCTAAAATAGAAGGAAATGCACCCAGGGAAGCAGAGTATTTTTGCAACTAAATGCTCTATGCTCCTAAATACAGGCACACCTTTGTACATTTTTTAATTAAGTCTGTCTTCCCTGTGTAGTATCAGATCAGGCAAAATATTTTAGTTTCTACAAGATATCCACACAGCATAGGAATACATTTTTAAAAATTTGTAATGAAAAAACTGTTTTTGGAGGACTAGATAGCAATTTCCTTCCTTTTACCAAGAAGGGCCCTGTCTGGAAGGGGGTGGTAGGCAGGGAAGGGGAGGCAGGTCTTTGCTGAATAGGGGCGGCAGTCTGGTGCTGACACTGATGGGCGTCAGGGATTCCTGAGTGGTTTTCAGGTAAAAAGGTGCCTTGACTTTATGCGGCAGGTCAACAAAAAGTACACAGGTCAATCCTATCAGAGTTTACGTCTGAGCAAGCTATCTCAGCAAGCGTGTTTGCCATCTGTACTCATTACATTTCCTTAGATAACAGTGCAAATACAAGAGGAACTAGGGGGAGGAGGGACTGGCAATGAGTAATGGACAAGAAGTAAGGGCGAGGGAGAGTTGGCGGAGGAGGAAATGGGACCAGGAAAGCGAACCGGCGGTGTGGGGCGGGGGAGGAGGAATTATGTCTAGGTATCATACGTTTAACAGAGGACCCTCCCCTGAGGAGACTGATACACCCTGAGCACTTAATATATTGTTAGACATAGTATTGGGTGCTTTATCATACATTATCTCATTTAAGCTTTGCAAAAGCCCATGAGATTAGCTTTACTTTCTCTCAATTTCATTGATAAGGAAAATTCTCAGTGAGATTAAGTAACCTGCTTAAGCCCACCCAGCTAGCAAGCACCAAAGCTAGATTTCATCTTAGACCTCTAAAATTCCACAGCCCATACTGTTTCCACTATACTACCCTGTCTTCTGGTTAAGTTTTCTAAGTGGTTGAGACTTAATCCTTTGAGGAAAATTTCTAAATTTAAGGGACATTCACAAATTTACTTTAAGCATTCTGTACGAAAATTTTTTGTTTAATGCAAAATAAATAAGAAACTTCAAACAAGAGAGAAGAGTGTAAAGTTCCTCCTTGCTCACCATGAATTCCACTCTCCAGAATTACCTCTGTTGATAGTTTGGTGTACATCCCTTCACATCTTTTTCTATGCTGTCTTTTTTTTTTAATTAATCATGTTATCTACATTGATTTGCAACTTTTTTTCTTCAAACTAATGACATATCATTATATTCTATATCAGTATATACAGAGATGACTTTTTTAGTGGCTGCAGGAAAATTCCCTCCATAGATGAACCATAGTTTATTTACATATTTTCCTAATGATGGGCATTTAGGTTGTTTCTGATTCACTTTTACAAATTATGCTGACATTAACTGCTGAAATGAATATTTTTATATAAGTAGCTCTTTGTATGTATACTTTTATTCCAGTAGGATATATTTCTCAAAGTGAGTCTGCTGGGTCAAAGTATCTATTAGATATCTATTAGTATCTAATAGATACTGCGGAAAAGAAATTTATACTCCAGTGACCACTGAGGGACAGTCCCATGCTTCACCACAATCTTTTCAAAAGGGGAAAATATCAATCTTTAAAAAAAAAATTTATAAACTACTAAGTGAAAAAACAGTCACTCAGGTAGTTTGAAGTTGTCATTCCTTTGGTTACAAGGGGGAGGACAAGACCTGGGTAAAGGGCAGATACTTGGAGTTTCCCAAAGTCATTCACCCCAGGTTAGTGACTCATGTCTCCACTCACTAATTTCAGAGCACATGCAAATTGGTCCCAGCAGAATGCACACTCATTCATTTATTGAGTACCTACTCTGAGCCAGGCACTGTTCCAGATATCGGGGTACAGCAGCAAATAAGAGAGACAAGGTCCCTATACTCTCCGAACTTAGGCTCTTGGTGGGAGAGTCAACAATAAACAAATAAACACACAAAGTACTTCTGCTTTGAATATTAAATCCTAGTACAATAAGGGACTGGATAGACACATGTATCCATATGCTTCTGATAGCTCTTATTGGTTGTTTCAAATTCTAAATCAAGCCCCAAATCGAAATCATCATCCTTCCATACAAACCTGGGTCTCTCCCGTGTTTCCCATCTCAGTGAACAGGCAAGAACAAAAACTAGGAATCATCCTCTTGTCTCTTTTTCCCTCACACTCCATCAAATTGGGTTTGTTTATCTCCTAAATATTTCTGGAATTTCCCTGTCTTCTGTACCATCCTAGTACAGGCCACCATCGCTTCCAGCCTACATACTGCCTCAGCTTAATTGGTGCTGTACATGTACACCCTCTGGTTCCCATCCATGTGGGCTCCACACTGCTGTTAGTCTCCCAACTCCTCCTCCTTATAAACCTTCAACATCTGTCCATTGCTCTCAAGATGAACGCAAAACCTCCTACCATGACCTGTGAAGCCATGCATATCTGGTCCTACCCACCCCTCTGGCCTCCTCTCTGCCACACTCCCCATGGCTTCCTCCACTCAGTCACAATGACATTCTTCCCATCTCTCACACTCACTGGGCTCCCATGCAGTGAGTCTTGCACATGCTATTTCTTTGGTTTCAAATGATCATTTCTCAGTGCTCAACTCAAGCATCACTTCTTCAGGGAGGGCCACCAGATCGAGCAAACTCCATCTACTATGTACACTTGTAGTACCTTGTGTGTCTCTCTCATGACCCCTGTCACAGTTGTATTTCTATATTCACTTGTATCCCCTTTAGACCATAAGCACCATGAGGATAGAGCCATGACTGCTTTAGTTTGCCAGCACCATGCCTAGCACGTGGCACACATTAAACATTTGCCAAATGAGTGAACAAATAAATTCATGCAAGACAGGCTAAATTGCTTGGGACAAATTTTAAGTGCCCTAAAAGTCCAGAAAAGAAATGGTTAATCATATTTAGTATGGCCAAAAAGCAAGAAAGAAGGGTGTATGTTGAGGAGGGAGGAGGTACAATAAGACCATGTCCATATCAGTGGGGACAAGGCTGCCCAAAGTAGTGAGTGCAAATTAGTTAGGCTTGAATTCCACACAAAGAGCTTCAACCCACTCTTGTCTAATGGAAGTTCTTGGATGGAGAATTAAAGTGAAGGTGAGAAAGATTAATTTAAGTAGGTTAACCTATCATCTGGGTAGAGGTAGATATTGGAAGTAGACCCAGAGACAAGGAGATGGCTAAGATGTTGAATGTAGGCCAGTATGAATACTGTCACCTAGAAAAGAAAGGGCAGATCCTGGGACTAAGTAACATAACTTGGTGATTAACTGGGTGTGGGAAAGAAAGTGTCAAAACTGCTTTCCTCTGATCCCACCTTTTCCCAAGATTTGCAGAGTGGGACATCTAGAAAGAACTGGGGAAAGATAAGGTATGGCCAGAGTCTTCTCAATTCTTGAAACATACAATTTAATTTTCACCCAAGGATTTCAAATAATGAAATAAATTATTATGGTAAAAGAAACCCAGGTAGACTGTACACTAGTAACTCAACATTTCATTTCACTGCATTGTTGTTAGGGCAAGATGTTTAATAATTACCATTTAGTTAGACATCCAGGAAGAAGTCACATACTTCTGTATACCAGAATTAAATTAAACAAAAGAAACACGCTCCGTGGTATGAAATAAGGGAAAGGGCAATGGGCAAAATGTAAGGACACCAGGGTTCTGGTCTCAGCTCTCAAACTAACTCCCAAGACATGCGACTTCCCTGAATCCAGATTTCCTTATCTGTAAAACTGACTGGGAGGGGAGACAGGGCTGGCAGTGATTTCTATCTGTATTCAACAGAGCACTGGGAGGTACTTCAGGGGCCCCCAAGGGGGCAAAGGAGCAGCTGAGTGTGCAGCCCCCCATCCACCACTCATACCCCCCCCACCTCTAGAAGTTCTACTTTATTATCCACTATACCAGGGAAATTTATAAGATTTCATTAGGTCTAGAGGATAATCCACACCTTCACCCCCACCACGCAGGGAAAAGTACTGGTCTAGATGTTCTCTAAGGATCTTATCCCTTAGGGGTCGACTGTCTGATTTCCCAAAGAATGATAATACAAGTTGATAGCTGTGTGGATCTGTAAGTTAATACCATTCTATGATGTTAAAGAAAAATTCACGAAAGCACAAATGACACATATCCTTTTAGAATTTCAGGGGAAAACTAAACTTTCGTTCTAAGAATAAACATTGAGGTTGGATGAAGGCAACCAGAGCTCTTAGCCAATAATGCAAAGAGCTGCAGGTACATACTTTAGCCTCATCTTAATGTTTTAAGGGGCAAATATTCACATATCACATGTATGATAAAAATTTCTTTCTTTCTGAAGGAAAAAACTTCAGGAAATTACAAACATACACTAACACCCCTCTGACAACTGATCTCTGCATAGCTCAGAGCATAGAGACTGCAGTGATTTCACAAGACTCCCTGACTTCAGAAGCTTCATCAGCGGCCCCAAACCACACTAACCAGCGAGTCCCTAAATCTGACACAATTTCACTGCTGCCTCATGTTTTGCAATGTGGGAACTTAGATGCTAATCAAACAATTGGATTGACTCTTCTTTAAAGACAGCGGAGAGCAAGGTGATGGACCAAAATGATAAACACACTCCAGAATAGGGTTTTCCAAAGTGCATATCACAGTTTGTAATGGGTGTTGAGAAAATCAACTCACTGGATGTTTCTATTTAATATTGTTAAAATTGGGATTTATTTTCTACGAATTTAAATATCAGTAAGATAATAGTTTATGTCAATTTTTATTATTTTATCCAACAAAGTAACAGAATTTTTCTGGTGAACCTTTTGTTTCTACTTTATAAACCTTATATTATACATGGGCAGACGTGTCACAATGTAAACTATTTCTCACTGGCAGCCTTGAAAAAATTGAAAAGCACTGCTTTGGTAGGTACTGAGAACAAGAGAGGAAGCTCGATCTTCCCTTTGATCTTAACAGACATTTGGGGAAGTTTGGCTTAAAAATAAAGAAAAAGTGGGGGTAGTACAAGGGACTGTTCCCCAGTATTTCCTAAGTGATGACTGTCATCGACACTGTGCTTGACCTTAACCCACCCCACGAGAATTTGTGAGGAATTTCACCTGTTTTCTAGATGAAGGGAGTTTAAACAATTTGTCTAAAATCACAGCTAAAAAGAGGCAAATTTTGAATTCCAACAAGATAGTCATCTATTAGTTCACGGTTTTTTAGCCATGGGTGAAGGAAGAGTATGGAAACTTAGTTTCTTTCTTTAAAGTTAGCTTTAAACAATCCTATCTGGGTCTAAGTCATGACTACCATTATCATCATGGCTAATATTTATTAAGCCCTTCCTCACTTTGTTCAAGCACTGTATTAAGTGCTTTAAAAACTTCATTTTATTTACCCCACACAAAACCCTTATGAGACGTGCACTATAATCATTCCTATTTACTGGAGCCTTTGAACAGTTCAGTAACTTGCCCAGAGTCACACGAACATCATCAATGCAAACCTACATTAAAGCTGAACGTAGTTTTATTTACACTCCTACACGTATTCAGGGACAATACCTGCTAAAATAGTTTTTCCCCTCAAAGTATTGGAGTCAAACAGCTGAAATCTCAATCTCTCATCTGTGAAAGTGAATTGAGATGCTTACTCACGACTTTTTTGCTTTCAGTGCTCCCTGGTTCTAAAACGTGTCATTCGTTTAAAGAATGCCAGGCAAATACCACAGCCTGTATACTTGCACTACTTCAGTGTCCTGGCTACTAACGCTATGTGGCTGGTTCACAAAGACTTGGAACTCTGCTTTCTAAAGTAACCAAAATGTTTGTACCCCCATAATATCCTGAATAGAAAAAAAAAGGCATTGAGAAAATAAAATAAAAAAATAAAGTCCCCATCCATTTAGCAATTTGCTTTCTACAGGTTGAGTATCTCTTATCC
Source organism: Avahi laniger (assembly GCA_963575035.1). NCBI lineage: Eukaryota > Metazoa > Chordata > Mammalia > Primates > Indriidae > Avahi > Avahi laniger. The sequence continues at coordinate 9,356 of CAUYSK010072814.1, forward strand.
AAAATGCTTGGGACCAGAAGTGTTTCTAATTTTGGATGCTTTTTTTGGTGTGGTGGGGGGGAGATTTTGGAATATCTTGGGGATGGGGTCTAAGTATAAACATGAAATTCATTTTTGTTTCATATATACCTTATACTCATAGTCTCAAGGTAATTTTATACAACATGTTTAATGATTTTGTGCATGAAACAAAGTTAGTGTTAAGTACATAATGTGTGGAATTTTCCACTTGGGGGTATCATATTGGCATTCAAAAAGTTTCAGATTTTGGAGCATTTTGGCATTTTAGATTTCGGGTTTTCAGATTAGGAATGTTCAAACTGTGTAAGAATTCACCCTTTGGTTATAATCACTGTATTTGAAACATGCTCAGTCTTCAATATTCTTTATAAAAGCTGGATAGCTTTTTAAACATTATGCTAGTGACTTAAGTATTAGGGTTTATACCCTAACGGGATTTTTGTAAGGCATATTTTCTTATTCTCTTGAACTGTATGACTGTTTTCTATGAATTCTTAATTCTGGGGATGGGGTATCCAGGGGCAGAGGTGGGAGCAGATCTCTATTTTCCTAAAAAGGCAGCTCAAGCAGCTTGAGAACCCCCAGCTGCTGGAGAGTTTGAGACGAGCATGTGAGGTGCAGGAGAGAAGACCTTGCAAAGCTGTGGGATTTTCATAAATTTGCATTCACAGTCTAATCTAGTGAGTGCTCTGGTGGCATTTTATACACTTAAATTTAGGTGATGTTTAGTTCATTTTCTTCTGCATCGTTGTCGGCTTCAATTTATATATACTACCTTTATCTTGCAGAAAATCTTGCAAGCCAGAGGAGCTCAGGGATACCAAATTTCTAGTTTTTCTACCTTTTCTACAATAACTTAAGCTTAAGTTATTGTAGAGTCCTGTCTGAATGAAATTAGGTTACACTTGAACCAATTACCAATTATCATGGCCTACCATGCTTGTAAAAAGGAAATTCTTCCAACATCTTCATATTACATCTTTTCCCTCCAAAAAATACAGGACTCAAATTGGTCTGTGAACAAACTCTGAGCTGACCCTCCAGTGACAACTTAGAGGAAAAAGGGCAGCCATTCCTGAAGGGGGTGGGGGGTGTGAAACCATATAAAACAAGGTGGAACTTCCAAGGGAATTTATAAGTCCTTGTTTGTTTGCAAGATCACACCTACATCCTAATTTGAAAAGGGCTCCCAGAGTCTGCACTTTCTGTTTCTCGGCTATCCTTTCCTGCTTGGTTTCACTCATGCAGATACACACTTCCGTCATATTTCCAAGAGGTACATGGAGGTACACACAAAACCACGCTTTCCAAAGCAGAGAGGTGACTGGTGAGGAGGCTGAGGATGAAGCTGAGAAGGTAGGTGGTCGGGCACCTGATAAAGAGATAATGAGCAAGGGGTAAAGTTAGAGAACTGGGTGGATATAAAGTAGAAAAGTAACGCTGAACGTGGCGGGCAAAGAGAAACATGTCTGGTCCTGTACAATTGATCTGGAATCATGGCGAACATTCCTTTATATACTGAGGGCACATTATAACCTTCCAGGAATGAAATAAATGCAATTCTAGGCCAATATGGTTGTCACCATATCTAAAATCTAAAAGCAAGTGTCAGATGAAAGGAAAAAGTAAGAATTTTAAGAACGGTGCTTGGCCCCCATTAATTCGGCTTCTGAGATCACGAAGTGCTTAGTGACTTGCAGGAGGGGAAGCCCAAAGGCTCTAGGTTTCTTTCTTAGTTGCACCTGTCTCAGAAGCGCCTGGGCTAATAAAAGAGGAAAACAACAGGTTCCCACAGGCAGAAACTCGATCCCGTCCCCGCACCTCCTGGCACCCATGCCAAGCGCCACCCGAGCGCGGCCCAGGCCTCCGCTGCCCATGTCCCTGCCGTGGACAGCTCTGCAAGGCCAGGCAGCAATGGCTTCCTGTCTCCTTGGGCCCAAGGTGGGTCCTATTTTTCCACGGCTCACCTGCGGGGAGCCAGGTGAAGAGCAGCAGCCGAGGTGTGGGCACTTCGCAGCCCATGCCGGCGCCTCTCTGGCCCCCTTCAGCTCAAAGGCTTCGGGCCACCGGGTCCTTTCCTCATCAGCGGCCGCCCCGGGACGCACCACTTCTCCGAGGAATCCCTCAGGTTTCCCCTCACTGGGCGCAGCGCGGTGGGAGGGCCCGCCCTGCTCCCCGGCAGGTACCGCGGCTCCTGCGCACCTGCGGCGCTCCCCGCGGCTCCGCCCCGCCCGTGCGCCGCCGCTTCCTGCCCCGCCCCCGGCTCCGGGTGCAGGCCATCCCCCCCGCCCCCGCCCCCGCCCTCGGTGCAGGCCACCCCCGCCCCCGCCCCCGCCCCCGCCCCCGGTGCAGGCCACCCCCCCCCCGCCCCCGCCCCCGGTGCGGGCTGCCGGGCGATTCTCCGCTCGAGAAAAGCCCTCTCCTGAGAATCACCCCGCCCGCCAAAAGGGAATGTCGCCCTTGTCTTCCAGAAGTTCCCGGGAAACATCGCCCCTTGCGAATTGATCGCCCTCTCCTTCTGGAATTATACAGGCATAACTTTCTGGGGTGTATTTCCTGCGTCACGTTTCCATTTACTCATAAGTGCTTGGAAAACTTGTTTTTTCCCCCACTAAAAACACAGTAATATGAAGTTTACACGTAATGTCTGTTCAAATTTTCTAAAAAGTAAAGATGAGTTTAGAAAAATAGACTTAACTTTCCACAATCACAAAAGTAACAGATGATTATAGAAAAATTAGAAAAATAAAAAGTAATAGAAATTAAAAACAAAAATCCTGCTCTTACCTTCCATAGGCAGGCATTGCTAATGTTGGTATCTTTCTATTTTTTCCCATCCTGCATTGTCACTGAGCAGCCCCTAACAGACCTTTGACTTCGCAAAGACTAGCATGTAATCTCAGTCTCTCCTTCTTCCATGGCAGGGACCCCACCAGCCATCATTTTTCCTGGAGAAAAGAAATATGAAGATGCAGTTTCAGGAAGCTCCCATCCTGCGAACCGCCCTCTGTGTCCACATTGCTTCTAAGCGCATCTCCTCGCCGCCGCCCAACCAGCTTCATTTGCCCACTGCCAGAAGGAAGCCAAGGCGCTGAGACAGCGGGGTTTACGGCGGAGAAAGAGTTTATTCCACACGGCCTATGTGGGGACACATCGGGACAAACTTCTCAAATCCGCCTCCTTGAGAATTTGGGAGACAGGATTTGTAAAGACAGTTCGGCATAGCAATTGAATCTGCTAATTGGTGGGTTCTAGGGCAGAACCATAGGGTTGTAGAAATTGTCTTCTTGCTGACCAGGCTCTTGGCGCGGGGCACGAGACCAGCTGAGTCAGTTCCTGTGGGTCGCTATTCCGGGTGGGTTGGCCATTCCCCTGGAATGTGGGACCTGGGAGATATCTCAGAAACTACCCCTAGGTTTCACCCTAGGTTTCAAAAAGGTGATATTATCTATGGAGAAAGCTGAGAATCTTTATGACCACCGGCTGTGTGGTTCCAGAGTGGTAATTATAGAGAAGGAAACAGGTGGACTGTGGCTAATTATAATCATTATTTTTAGCTAGGCCCTTACCATAGTCTCACCTTGCACCCCATTTTTGATTTGTGTAAAGGGCGGTTTCATCCTGCCCTGCTCTGCAGGTGTCCTGCTGGTGTCAGTCATCTCACCTTCACCCAGAGGAGAGACCTTGTCCTGAATCTGATTCGAAGTCTCAACCAGGTCCCTTCTCCATCTCTTCCCTCCTCCCCTCTCACTCCTGCGTCTGGCCTGTACTTCCCCCAATGGGCTTCTTCACTTGCAATGTTTTCGTATAGCCTCTTCTCTTCCAGAAAGTAGGAAGTAAATTCAGGAAGTATGTGGCCAAAGGCAGGTGGTAAAATATGTTTAGGAGCCTTTAGGTTTTCCACAGCGGGATCCCAGGACAGCAGCAACAGGAGGAGGCTGCAGTGTGGGGTGGGGTCTCCCTCAACTCGCTCCAGAGACCCTGTGCATGCTCCCAGCGGCATCATGGGTGTTTGGGTGTCTGTGACCCTGAGGGATTTGTATGGTTTCTGACTTTGTGAATTGCCTTCAGCAAATTTTCAATCCTAATCTGAAAAAATGTGAACTCTCTCCTTCCCACCCATACCCTTCCATACCCCTCAGCCCTTGCTTTGGTATAAAGGCCATTTTAATATTCATCTAAGCCAGCATTTCTCTATGTTTGTTCCATGGAACAGTAGTTCCATGGAATGTTAATAAGTAGTATATGAAAAAAAAAAGGGCTCTATGATTAAGTCAGTTCAAGAAATGCTGGATTAAACTAAATGAAACATTTTCCAGGACTTTAGTTTTTTACTTGAACCCCCTTTTAAGAAATCCAGGACTTATTAAACCCTTAGGGTGCTAGTACACATTTGACTCTCCAAAGGAATATGGCATGCAGCATTGCCCAAAGTTATTCAACCATAAAACCCTTTTTTCTCATACCTAGCTTAGGGCAGGTGATCCATGGACCACATTTTAGGAAATCTTAGTGGTCTAAACCAAACATAATTGGAGGGATAAGTTAGAGACCTCTATAGAAACAACAACAAAAAATGGCTTTAACAAAGGTTAAATAAAAGGCTTAATAAAGGTGCAAGTGCAGTAGAATAGAATTTACTTATTTTCTCTTAGGAATCACTCATCCAGTTGAATATTTACCTCCATTGCTTCTCTTGGAGTGAACACTCAGGTTAATTTTATTTCTATTTGCTTCTGTCTACTATATGCATCTTTTTTCTTCACTATTTATTATGCACTATGTACCAAGCAGTGTTCTTAGTGCTGCACATGCATTATCTCATTAATTCCTACAATACCTGTGAAATAGGGGCTGTTATTATCAATCCCATTTTATAGATGTGGAAACTGAGATTCAAAGAGATCACTTGCCCAGGGTCCCAATGCTAGTAAGTGGAGCAATGACTGTAGGTGAGGCAGTGACTCCACAGCTTGTGCTCTTAGCTATTACACATAGACCCTCACCTAGCTGCGTTTCAATCTGTACTTACAGCTAGCTGACTGTATCAGTGTGTGCTAATGCAGTTTCTTTCCACATATGTTATTTAGCTGTATGTAAAGGAAAACTCAACTCTGCAGCTCTGGGCAATCCTGGGCCAGTCATTCTTCCAACATATGCCATTGGTTCAATAAAGATTAAATAAGAGGATATATTTGGCTCAGAACAGCAAATAGTTCTTTTATTGCTAGATATAAAGTAAAAATCACTTGACCTACTATTAGTGACTGAGACAACTGTCCTTATGTACAAAATAATAATAATAATAGCTATCACCTTATTAAACATTTCCACTGTGCTAGGTAGGTACTACTCTAAGCAATTTTTGTATTAACTTCAATAATTTTGTCAACAACACTGTGAGGCAGGTACTATCATTGTCCTCATTTTACAGATGAGGTATAAAGGTTCAGTAACTTACTCAAGGTCACCGAGCTTGTAAGTGACAGAGCTGAGATGCAAACTCAGTCAATCTGTCTTCAGAGCACAGACCCTTAGTCACTACTGTGCTTCTGTGTGTTAACTGAGCCAGGATCTGACCACAAACTACTAAGCTGTGATTTCACCATTTATGATCATATTTCCTAGTTGAAACTGTGTCCATGAATGTTTCTGAATACTGTGTGTTTTCTGAATACTGCATATGCACATCTATATTTGAGAATCATGTAATGTTTATACATTTATATGTGTACAGTATTTATCAAGAATGGAGAAGGATGGGCCCACAGGAAAGAAAATGAAGAACCACAAAGGTAAAAATCATGTACTTTAGCATTTAGAGCTAAAGGGAAGCAGGAAATGAAAGTAGCTAATTGATGCTAGAAGATCTGGACCAGGAGTAGGGAACCTTTTCATGTTGGAAGGCCACATTAATTTAGCTGTAATCAAATAAGACCAGATTCAAGAAACTTCAATTAGATATACTTAAAAATGTACATTATTTTGTAAAAATCTAATTACTATGTACTTAACAATTTCAAAAAATGAAAACTATTTGTTAACTTTAAAGTTAACTAAACTTTTAATGACTTTGTTGTGTCTGCTTTTTGTTGGAAAACATTTGAATATTTGGTTGCAGCATGGAGGTCCACAGTTTCAGTTGATCCTCTAGATGGGTATCAGTCATTTGTGACCTTAATGGTGTCTTGATTTGGCTTAGGTAGGAGAATGTAGATTCACAAGAATAAGTGGTTGAAAAGCAATAAAGCATTTTTCAGGCATGTTGCCAAAGGCATGGGTATTCTACTGCATTTTTCCATATTTCAGCTGGATCTTTCTTAGCGTTAAACAATGACTTTAAGATGTCAGCTACTGAGAACTCAATCAATTCCATCTGTAGTTGTTTAGGCGGCTTGATATCAACTAGGTGAGGCTGAAATGCTAATTTGAGTGTGATGTCATGATTCTCACAATCAGTGAAACTTTCATTGTATTCTCCAATTAATAGATATATAACGGCTGTGTATTCTTCAAATGATTTGCATACATCATCCTGCTCATCAGTGACTTTTGCTAACTGGGGAAAATGTTTATCCACGATTTCCTTTTGAAGACGAAATATTTTGGGAAAAGATAGCTTTTTTTGAAATGCTTGCATTTTTTTTTTGCCACATATCATATATGGACTTAGTTTTACCTTGCAAAGAAATAGTCAAGTCATTTTGATTTGACATAATATCACACAGAAATGCTGCATTCCTATAGAAATCTTCTTTCAATAATTCACATTGCTGATTCTGTTATTCATAAAATTTAACTATCTATTCTTGCAGAGATAAAATTTTGGCTAACACCTGTCCTTTCCATAGCCAAAGCACTTTAGAATGATATGACAAATCCACACTGAATACCTCATCATTCAACTTTAGAATGTTACAAAACTGACCATGCCATGTTGCATTTGCAGGAATATAGTTAACAATACTTATAACTTGTTGCGATAGTAGCTTTTGCTGAAGCTACTATTTCATGCAAAGATACAATGAAAAGAAATGAGAGTCTCTGGATCTGTTAGTACCTTTTTTTAATCTGTGCAATAAACCCTTCATGCTTTCCTGTCATGGAAGATGTACCGTCTATACAAACACTCACTGAATTTACCAAATTCAGTCCAATTTCACGACATTTATCTTGAAAGTTGTTGAAGGTATCTATTCCCTGTGTTCTGTTTGCCAGAGTGCCCAAAGTGAGTAATTCTTTGTAACAAAGAAAATTTTGCTGTGATCCAAATGAAGTATAAAACCTGTACCAAGTCAGTAGCATGAGTTGCTTCATCCAAAGCTATTAAATAATATATATTTTCCTTTTGAGGTATTTCATGAAGTTGTTCTAAATTGAAGGCTAATTCATGCTGTTGACCAGTATATTTCTCCTTGAAAGAGACAGTTGTTTGTACTTTGAAACGTTATCGGGGTCTAAGCATCCTACAGCTTGGTCAATGCATTCTTTCACAATTTTGTACGTCACTGAATGGCTTCCCTTTTTTCCCAAGTATATAAGCTACTTTATAAGTTGCTTCAGTGGCATTACTTCCAGGTCTTATTTCTACTTGAAAGACTTGTCTTTGCTTTTGCTTTTCATCTTTTGATTTCTGCAATACAACCTTTTGTGCCTCTCCCTCTAATTTAAAATGTGTGTGTTCCTTATGAGCGTTATAATGCTGATGAGCATTGAATTTCTTTAATGTTGATATTGCAGTATCACAAAGCAAGCAAATCATCTTATCTTTAGCAGAAACAAGATAATACTGCAATTCCCAATCCTTATTTAAAAATTTGTTTTCTTCCTTCAGTGTTCTCTTGGTCTTATTTGACATGATGGATTGTTAAGCAGACAAAATTAAAAAATATTGTTGAGCTGTGCAACTATTCACAAATTCCACTTCAAAGAGAAACACAGTGCATCGTTGTCAAAAGCTGGTAACAGACTGGAGTACTGGACTCCCATAAACTCTCACCAACCAGCCTTGTGCAGTAGTGGCATCAGTCAGATGGCGGAAGTTAGAACTAAATCATGAGCTTAGCAGCCATCAAGTTAGCCCTTATGGTGTACTAATGTTCTAATTGTGCTGGTCAATCTGGGAGGCTTATTTTGTTGAAACTTATTTTATTCTTTGGTATTTTAAATATGTTCATTTTAAAAAATAAAATAAAAATATAAAAGAACAAAATTGTAATAGTAAAAATAAAAGGATTTGTTCTATAAAATTTGGACTCTGTGAAAAAGCCATGTTTAAGGACCTAGAAGGTCACAGTTTCCCCACGCCTGATTTGGACTATGTCTTATGGATTTTTATATGCCTAAAATCTAGCATAGTATCTAGAATAAAGATAGATAAATGTTTGTTGAGATCCTTATTAATAATTCCTGGAGGAAGTGACATTTGATTTGGGTTTGAAAATGAATAAGACTTTGCCAGAGCAATCCAAGCAGAGAGACCACCATATACAAAAATCACAGCACCAGAAAATGGTATAGCTGAACAATAAGCTCTTTAGTTTTGCTAGGCTGGTATGTCAGAGAGCTAGCCAGGATAAATAAAGAGACTTGTATGACCAGCTGGAGGACTAAGACTTCATACAGTAGACAATGGGAGCCAATGAAAAGTTTGAGCTGGGCAAGGCATAATGAACAATTTTGAAAAATAAACTTGGTAGCAGTGAGAAGAATTAATTGTAGGTGGGACTTGAGACAAAATGCAAGGAGACCAGTTAGGAAACTTCCAATAGTTAAGATGGGAGATACTGAGGGCCCAAGACATTCACTGGTGTTGGAAATGGAGAAGAGAGAATTTTTGGCAGATATTTAGAATGTAGAATTGACAAGATTGATGATCGGTTAGTGTGGGGATTGAGAGTAGAATACAGGTTTCTGACTATTGACCCTGCATGGAAGATGATGCCTTTAAAGAACATAGATTTATAGAAAGAACAATAGGTTTTGAATAACTTCAGACACGTTGTACCAGAGAGAATAGTGGACCACGAGTATCCACATAAACCTCCTGTGGATGGTTGGACACATTTATTAAGTGCAGTTGGCTGAATGAGGCTGGTAGGAGCTGCATGTCTCTACAGGGAGGTCTGGGTCAGTAGGCATGGGACACCTACTTCTTAGTTAATGGGCTGTAACAAAACAATTCATCTTGGAATAAAGCTAAAAGCAGGAAGTGGTGGAATCTAATGAAAAGAGTTTGAGAACAAGTTATGTTCATTATTACCACTCCTATTCAACATCATACTGGATATTTTTGTTTATTTCTTTAAAAATGCCGTTTGTATCAAAAGTTTTATACTGGATATTCTAACCAACACAATAGGAAAATAAAATTAAAAGGCTGAAAATGAAGAATAAAGATGTTAATATTCACAATATTATAATTACCTACACAAAATATTAAAGAAAATCTATACATTATATGTAAGGACTGCAAGAGAGGTTGCTGGAAACAAGGTCAATATATTCATGTCACTGACATTTATATATACCAACTACATACCAAAATACACATTTGCAATAGCAATAAATCTATAAAGTAACTAGAAATAAATGTTACAAAATATGTGGAATAATTTAATGAAGAAAATTATAAACAGTTAGTGGGAACATTTTTTTAAAGACCTAAATAAATTCAAAAATACAGCGTGTTCTTAGATAAGAACCATTGGTATCACTAAGAATCATAATCCTTCACAAATTAATCAATTCCATATATTTCTAATAAGAATGTGAAAAATTTTTCCAGAATTTCACAAACTGTTTCTAAAATTAAATAGAAATTATAGGATGGTCAATAACAAAGACAGTTTTGAAGAAGAAGGGGGAGGGAAAATTTGCCCTATCAGACTGCAAAATTAGCTAGAACAATGGAAACAGTGTAGCATTGACACATGGATAGACAAACAAGTGGAACATAAAAGAAATTTGGAAAGTAGACAGCCATATAGATGGGGACTTGGTACATAACAAAGATGTTATTATAATTCAGTAGGACAACCATAAATTCCTTAATAAGTGGTGCTGGGATAATTGGCTTATGTTCAAATATAAAGTATATCCTTTCTTCATACCACATAGAAAATAAATTCCAAACTAATTAAAATCCAAATGTTAAATGCAAAAATGCGATGTTGAAGAAAAGAATGAATTTTAAACAGAAAAATTTTAAAAGTCATTAAAGAAGACTGATACATATAAGACTATTGTAACATAATAAGGAATAAATATTTAGTCTCCACCACCCCTTTCCTGGCACACAGCTCCTGAAAACCTTGGACTCTCTTTGAATAAATTAGTTCCTACCAGCGTTTGTTATTTTATTAAATAAAGGAATGTTACACTAAATCCTTAAAGTGTAAAAATGATTACACTTCTGCTTTGCAAAGACAACCCTGTATTTTTTAAAATCATGTTTCAAGAAGGGGATTTTGAATTTTATAACTTCTAAGGTTAAAAAAAAAAACATCTCATTAGATGTTTTTGCATCTAATGAGATGACTAGTGGCTGGGAGCTACAGGATAGTTTCTGGATGCAGGCTGGTTGCCAGGGACACCAAACATGTGATTAGAGGATTGGAACTTTAAGCTGCACCCCTCCCACCTCCCAGGAGGGGAATAATTTAATCAATCGTGCCTATGTAATGAAGCCTCCATAAAACCCCGAAAGACTGGGGTTTGGAGAGCTTCCAGGTTGCTGAGCACGTGCAAGTGCTGAGAGGATGATGCACCTGACGAGGGCATGGAAGCTTCACATCCCTTCCTCCGTACTTTGCCCGCTGCATCTCTTCCATCTGGCTGTTCCTGATTTGTATTCTTTATAATAAACTAGTCTAGTAATCTAGTACATTAACTGTTTCCTGTGCACTGTGAACCACCCTAGCAAATTACGGAATCCAAGGAGGGGGTTGTGAGATTTATAACTACGTGGTCAGAAGCACAGATAACAACCTCAACTTGCAATTGGCGTATAAAGTTGGGAGAGGCAATCTTGTGGGGCTGAGCCCTTAACCTGTGGGATATGATGCTATCTCCAAGTAGACAAGTGTCAGAATTGGGTTAAATTGTAGGATGTCCAGCCGGTATCCTCCAAAAAGTGGAGAATTGCTTGCTGTTGGGGGACAAACCACTTATCTCAAGTCTGATGTATTGCGTGAGAGTTTAGAGAAAGAAAAACAGTTTGTATAGAAAGAAAAAAGTTCTACAAACAAAAGAAAGTATAAACAAAATTTTAAAATCAAACCGCAAACTAGGAAAATATATTTGCTGTGCACTAAAAATACAAAAAATTATATAACTAGAATGTATAAAGAACTCCTTAAAAATCAGCAGAAGAAAAATAACCCAATTGTAAGGCAGACAAACGGACAATTCACATAAGAGGCAATCCGATTCAACATATTAAAAGATGCTCAACTTGAACCAGTAACAAGGATAATAGAAACTAAAATAATAAATGCTATTTCACATCCATCAAATTAATTAAAATATGAAAGTCTGAGTCAACCAAGTGTTGGTAAAGATATGAGAAGTGTAAATTGGTTCAATCATTTTGACAAACAATTTGACAATACCATGTAAAATTGAAAGTGCACAAATCCTAGGACCTTGTGATTTCTCTTCTAGGGCTCCACTCTATAGAAACTATCATTCATGCACACAAATAAATGTGCGAGGATGTTCATTGCTAAGAAATGTGTACAAAACTTGAAAATAGCTTTCTATTGGAGGGATAATAAAAAAAAATAAGAGTGGGTGCCTAGGCAAAGAATTTATGAAGAAGACCCCAAAGTCAATCACAGCAACAACAAAAATAAATAAATTGGACTTGATCAAATTAAAAAGCTTCTGCAAAGCCAAAGAAACTGTCACAAGAGCAAACAGACAACCTACAGAATGGGAGAGAATTTTCTCATGCTACAAATACGATAAAGGGTTGATAATTAGAATATATTTAGAACTCAGGAAAATCAGCAAGAAAAAATCAAACAACCCTATCAAAAAGTGGGCAAAGGACATGAACAGAAACTTTTCAAAAGAAGACAGAATAGTGGCCAAAAAACATATGAAAAAATGCTCAACATCTCTAATCATCAGGGAAATGCAAATCAAAACCACAATGAGATATCACTTATCTTCAGTGAGGCTGGCCTTTATCAAAAAGTCCCAAAGCAATAAATGTTGGCGTGGATGCGGAGAGATAGGAACACTCATACACTGCTGGTGAGACTGCAAATTAGTGCAACCTCTGTGGAAAGCAACATGGAGATACCGTAAAGAGATACAAGTAGGCCGGGCGCGGTGGCTCACGCCTGTAATCCCAGCACTCTGGGAGGCCGAGGTGGGTGGATTGTTTGAACTCAGGAGTTCGAGACCAGCCTGAGCAAGAGCGAGACCCCGTCTCTATCAAAAATAGAAAGAAATTAATGGGACAACTAAAAATATAGAGAAAAATATATAGAAAAAATTAGCCGGGCATGGTGGCGCATGCCTGTAGTCCCAGCTACTCGGGAGGCTGAGGCAGTAGGATCGCTTGAGCCCAGGAGTTTGAGGTTGCTGTGAGCTGGGCTGACGCCATAGCACTGTAGCCCAGGCAACAGAGTGAGACTCTGTCTCAAAAACAAACAAACAAAAAAAATTAAAAGCAAGGACTCTAACAGATACTTTGTACCCCCGTGGTCACAGCAGCCTGATTCAATTAGCCAACAGGGGCAACAACCCAAATGGCCATCATGAAAAATAGGTAAACACAACGTGGTCCATCCACACCATGGAATATTACTCAGCCATGAAAAGGGACGAGGCTCTGACACAGGCCACAGCGTGGATGGACCTTGAGGACATCGTGCTCAGTGAGAGAAGCCAGACACAAAAGGACAAATCCTGTATGATTCCACTTCCACGAAATAGCTAGAACAGGAGATTCAGAGAGATGGAAAGTAGATGAGAGATTGCTGGGGGCTGGAGGGAGGGAGGGTGGGGAGTCTTTGCTTAATAGCTGCAGAGTCTCAGTTTGGGGCGATGAAAAGTTTTGGAAGCATATTGGAGTGACGAGTGCATGACATTTGTGAACGGACTCACCGCCACTGAATTGCACCCCAAAAATGGCTAAAATGGAGAATATTACATGGTATATGTTTTTACAGCAGCGTAAGAAATAACGTACTATACCCGAAACCAGTGACTTGTACGCTTGGAATGGGCACGTTGTGTGGAATGTATTTCAATGAAGCTGTTTGAAAACGCCACATTGGTGGCCTGCTCCCTCCACGGGCACAGCCGGTCCAAATCACACAGCAGATGACTCCAGGGTGATAAAAAGTGAGTGAGATGCCCAATTACAAGCTCACGCCAAGGTCCCGGCAAGGGACTCGAAAGACAGGCCCTCGCGGAGTGGGAGAGAGGGTGGCACTTTGACTAGTGACTGCTTTGTACCGTTGGACTCTAAGGCCAGTTGCTAAGGTCAGGATTTATAAATACAATTTATATAAAATGTGGCATCACATGGCCCCTGGTTTTATGGAAATTCCTCTTGGGAGACACTGAAGTGACCATCAGGACGACAGACTGGGGGACAACCGGGGACGGGAGCACGGGCCTAACATCCCAGCCAAGTTGAACCCAAGGTATTTTTCCGAGAAAAGCATTAAAAAAAATGTCAGAAAGATCAGGAAATAACAACAACAACAACAACAAAAACAGGCCGGGCACCTGGGCGTGGTGGCTCACACCTATAATCCCAACGCTCTGGGAGGCTGAGGTGGGAGGATCCCTTGAGCTCAGGGGTTCCAGACCAGCCTGGGCAACATAGCGAGACCCCCATCTCTACAAAAAATAAAAAAAATTAGCCAGTCATGGTGGCTGCACCTTTGGTCCCAGCTACTTGGGAGGCTGAGGCAGGAGGATCGCTTGAGCCCAGGAGTTGGAGGCTGCAGTGAGCTCTGATGACTCCACTGCACTCCAGCCCAGGCGACAGAGCAAGACCCCATCTCCAAAAATAAATAAATAAACAAAAATCAGCATCCCAAGACCTCTTTTCTTACTGGGCAAGGCAGGGCAGACAGTATCCCAGGCCAGGAGGGGTGAGGAGATCCAGGCTGCTCAGGGAGCCCAGAGGAGGAGGGGCTTCTAACCCAGAAAGTTACCAGCAAGAGAGACCAGCGCCCAGTTCCTCCTGATTTGGCAAATAAATCAGAACCTCCCATACCCTCCGCCACCCTGGTCCATGAGGCACTTAGGAAGAGCCCTGCCCGTGCCTAGGGGCTGCTGGCCAAGTTTCAGAACATTCCACGGCCCGCGGACCCTCCAGCCTGGGTTCTGTGCCGGGCCCAGCTACAACCCGAAGCCCAGCAGACAGGGTGGGGGGCAGAGGAGAGGAGGAGCGGAGTGGAGAGGCTTTTCCTGGAGGGCTCCCCGTGCATTCTGGGGCGGGGCGTAAATGTCCCCCAGAGGCCTTACCTGGGGAGGGGGTGCAGCACACAGGAGACAGCGACAGCTCACTGGGACTCGGAGGACAAAGTTCCAGGCGCTTCTGCAGGGTGTGGAAGAGGAGGAGGAGGAAGCATATTTGTCGCTGAAGCCGGGTTTTGCTAAGCCACCACACCTTTCGTCAGGTGACCCGGATGTCCTGTCCGGGAGCCAGCCCATCCTCTGGAAGCAAACAGTGAGACTCCACTAAGCCCCACCGTGGAACTAGGCAGGGCGTGAGGATTTCAAGGCCCAGGTCACAGCTGTGACCTCAGGGCTGTGTGGCTTTGGACATAAAGTCTCACCTAAACCACCGTTTTTCAAAGCAGGTTCCCCCGGCGGAGGGGGGACCACCAGGGGTTCCTCGGGAGGTGGGAAGCAGAAAGGGAGCAGAATGTTTCAACCTTCCTGTATTCACCCTCACCAGATCCCACCTTCTTGTTCAGTCAGTCCATCCACAAACATTTCTAGAGCGCTTACTGCATACCAGACTGGGGGAGAATGCAGCGAGCCAGTAGGTGAGTCAGGTAACACATGACCCTCATCAGAAGAGCAACAATTAAAATTCCACGATAAACGAGCAATTTCACGCTTCCTGGATGTTGAGCTGTGAGCTAAGGCCCCACGGGAGCTCTCCAGATAACACAGGCAGGGAAGCGCATGTCAGGTAGAGGGAACGACTTGTGCAAAGGCCCTAAGGCAGCCAACGGCCCGGGCACATGGGAGGAAATTGAGTAGATGGGGTCCTCCCCAGCAGGCAATCAGGCAGAGCCGTCATATAGACCAGGCCACGTCCAGCCGTGGTCAGCGATAGGGTGTTAGCACAGGGAAGTAGGGAGCTATGGAGGGCTATAAGCAGAGGGGTTACCATGTTGCCTTGTGTTCTGAGATGCTCTCTCAGGACATGCTGGGGACAGACTATTAGGGACAGAGCAGAGGCAGAGAGTGTAAGGAGGAGAGGAGGCTGCCACAGGGGTGTTGGCAAGTGACAACGGCCATCTGCATCAGGGTAATGGCCGAGGCTCTGGTCTGGTGGCCGGACCAAGCTCCTCCGTGTGACTCGAAACCACTCCCTTTCCCTGCCCCTTCCTGCAGGTCAGAGGAGAAGCCCGGGGTGGGGGGGGCCACCGGAGCTTCCTCCATCCTCTGGAATCCCAAGCTGGGTGCAGAGGCTACACCTCGACAGATCAATTTTTCTAGAACAGGTCCAGCCTGTCCTAGAAATCATTTCTGGGAGGCTGCTTCACGCCGCCTGCAGCTTGGCTAACGAGTGCCCGGCTAGTGCCAGGCCAGCGGAGGGTCCAGGAGGCAGGGCTGGGCCGGGGCCTGGGGTTCCCCAGCGCAGGGTACTTGCAGAGTAGACCCAAATCTACTCATCTCTCCTGCCTTGGCTGGGGGCATTGTCTGTGACTTAGTAAAACAACAATCCCCGGGGCTGATGTGAAAAGTGAAACCCTGAGAAGGGGAGATGTTGGTCCCGTGTCCCTTGGAATGTCAAACGCACCCAGCTGTCTCTGCTCGTACAGCAGCACCCTTGCCCCTGCCTCCTGCTCGGTTAATTCCTCGAGATCCTTCGGGGTTCAGTGCAGACACCCCTTTCAATGACCCTCCCTGGATGGAGGGTCCCCTGCCCCCTGAGCGGGACCACATCTTCCCTCTGGTTCCAACAGCTGCCCATGTGTCCCCATCAGAGCTCAGGCCACACGGTGTCCCCTCCTCTGCAGGGTTGGCAGCCCCGTGAGCACAGACAAGCTGGAGGAACAAGAGGGGAGGGAAGACGGAGTGAGAAAGTGGGCTGTACTCAAGGACCCAGAACCCGAAAGCAGGTCTGTAGCGGAGGCCGCGGGGCTCTGCCCGCTCCACGGGTGTGATCGCTGAGCAGAGGGAGGCTGGATGACGGGACTGGACAAGGTGATGGTTCCAGACAGATGCTCATCTGAACTTGCTGTGTGACCTCAGGTATTTCCTGACCCTCTCTGGGCGAGGCTCACCAGGCCGAGCTCGGTGGGGCCTCCCTGGGAAAGGGCCCAGCCCAGTGCCCAGACTGAAAAACCACAGGTTGTCCTCTGACAGGCTCTGGATGAGCTGGGACCAGCTTATGGGGTGCAGGGAGGTCATCTGGGCCCCCTCACTGGGGTCTCTGCCCTCGTCGGACCCCCCAGCGCCTCCCTCGGCCTGGGCTGGGTGGGTGATGATGGAGCCGCCAGCCCCCTGGAAATTTCCTTCCCCTGGGGCCTCCGGGCTGTGAGCCAAGGGGTGCTGGCAGCTCCAGAGGAGGAAGAAGGGCCCATGGGTGGGAGGGGAGCACCGTGAACCACCTGTGCATTGGGGGACAGAGCACCTGCACCCCCCAGCCCTGCCCGCTGGGACCAGCCCTCGCCAGCCTGCAGGGAAGCCCTGGCCTGGCCCCGAGGCTCCCCGTCCACCTCCTGGGACCCCGGGCTTGCAGCCCGCTGGTGGAGAGGGGGCCCCAGGTGTGCACCCGTCTCTGCACGTCCATGGTGCAAATGGGGAAACTGAGCCTCCAACAGTCTCTGGAGTTCCCCTCCGCCCCAACCACCCTGTCTCCAGAAAGTAGCAAGTTCCTCCAACCCCTCAATGTTCCAGAATGTTCTGGCAGTGCTCATTTACAGTCGGAACCCACCTGCGGCCCCTGCATTACGCAGCTGGGCGGACAGTAGGGCGCTTCTGCCCTCAGAACTCTTAACCCCAAGAGCTCAGGAGAACGGCCTTTGACCTCTGGCGACTGGCTGGCCGGGGCTGAGTCTCCCCACTTCTCTGGGCCTTGGCCATCCGGCCTGCAGGGTGGCGCCAGCGCCGGCACCCTCCTTGGGAGGCGGAGGTGACCTGGCACGTCACAGTTATCCCCGAGGACACTGGAGAGACTCTGCGTAGCCCCCTGCAGGGTGGAACATGGGTAGGGGCAGAAACCCCCAGGCTCCACCCTCTGTGGGCCTCAGTTTCCCTTCCTGTAATACTTTAAGCACCCGCCTCCCCCCACTTATCCACATGGTGCTGGGGCCGCTGAGTGTCGAGGGAGCTGGGGAAGCCGCAGGGGACAGAAACCTGGCACCCCGTGCCACCCGGCTCCCCGGCACGTCGGGGTCTGCCCACCCTGGCACCCTGGCCCGGCCGGGTTCACGTAGCTTAAATTTCAGCCCGTGTTGGGTGAAGAGGCGTAGGCCGGACATGCTTCATTTTCCAATTTCTGGAAATAAAAGCTGTGGGGCCATCTATTGTCGAGTGGAAAAAAGCTCATTGCAAAACCGTGTGTGAAAAAACAATAGCGTCTAGGTGCGTCAGGGGAGAGAAAATTCCAGGGAACACACGGGCTGGGGAACAAAAGGGCCTTTCTCTCTTTCTGGAAAGGTTTTGTGGAGCGCGTGTGTGGCAGCTTTAGAATCAGGAAAGCCGATGAAGGTATTGTGCGAGAAAGAGAACGCTCAGGTCCTCTGTTGGGATCGGGAGGTGGAAAAGCTTACGTTTTTCTTGGTTTGTTTTTCGGGGGGGGTTTTCAAGTTTTCTGAGACACCTGTCTCTCCACCAGCAAAAACCCGGGAGCCAGGCCCGGCACTGAGCAAGCGTGTGGAGATGTCACTTTGAGAAGACGCACTCGAATCCGCCCGCCCCCTCCCCTGGCCCTGTCCCCATCTGCATTCTCTGGAGAGCAGCAATTTCCCCTTACGCAGATTCTCAGAATGTTCCGGAAGTCCTCATTTGCAGCCGGAATCCACCTGCAGCCACTCAGACCCCGGCCCAGCTGCAGCCTGGTCCTGCCCCCTCCTGGAGGGTGGCAGCACTGGGAATTTGACCTCAGAACAAGGGTAGCGCGGGCTGCGAGAATGTCAGGCCACGTCTTGCCCACCGTTTGCTCAAGACCCTCCCAGAGGCCCCACCGATCTCAGAGGCAAAGCCACAGGGTCCCGCTGTAGCGCCCCTGTGCCGCCTCACTGTTCGTGCCCCAGGACCTTGGCACGTGCTGTTCCCTGTGCCCGAAACCCTCTCCCCCCTGCATGGATTCCTCACACGTTCCCTTTCCAATCACTTTATTTCCAGTTGCACCCGCCACACGCCCTATCCACTTTCTTGCTTCATTTACCTCCGTAGCAATTAGCGCCATTGAACCTGACCACGCATCGGACGTGTTCACATCAGGTATTGCCTCTTGCCCTTCTCTCCCTGCCAAGAACCTCAGCTCTGGGAGGGATCTCGGTCTGTTTTGCTTCCTGCCAAACCCAGAGCTCCTTGAATAACGCCCAGCGGCCAGGGGGGTTCAGTAATCACATCTTGAAGGAAACAAGGAAGGAAGGAAGGAAAGCAGGTGAGCAGGAAGAATGAACAGTGCTAAGCAGGCTTGACCATTTTCCCGTTTGACACTTGTCAGTGTCTCCCTCCAAGACTGGGAGCCCCATGGGGCAGGGCCTGGGTCCCCCGGTAGGACCTGGCACCCACTAGGTGCTCAGTAAACAGGTGGCGATTTGATAGTGTCTCCGAGTTAGCACCGATGGAATGGAGCGTGGACTCTTACTTGGAGAATTACAAAGGAAGACTCGCCATCTCCAGACTTTGGGGCGGGGATGACCCCCTGCCTGCCCCTTCCCCATCCCCCACCCTGACTGTCCTGGGCCACCGTCTCAGGAGGATCTACAGGTGAGGTGGTCCTCACCCAGGGGTGACAGGGGGCGGGGTGAAGCGCGGCTCGGGACAGAGGCGGGTGGCAGGCGCAGGCAGGCAAGGAATGCTCCAGCCGAGAAGAATGAATAAACAGGCTCCTTGGATGTCAGAGGTTGGGGGTTGGGGGACGCTCCACTGGGGATGTTTGGACAGGGCAGGCGGCCAGGCGGTGTCATCAGGCCTAAAATTAACCTCCGCTTCCCGCTCGGCCCCTCCCCCTGGGCCAGGAGGGAGTCTGGGGCCCCAGCCATCTCTTAAGCTGGCGCTAACTGTGTGCATTTGACCTTCTTAACAACCCTGACAGCTGCTATTATTATTAGCATTGGAACTGGCTCCACTTTACAGGTGAGGGAACCGAGGCACAGAGAAAGTGATTGGCTCAAATTCACACAACTCACAAGTGGCAGAGCCGGGATTTGAACCCAGGATTCGGAGACTGTGCCCTCACCTGGAGGCCTCCCTGAAGGCTGGTGGAGATAGGAGATCCCAAGTAACGTGTCCTTGGAGGAGGCAGGCAGATGGTCCCGCCTTGCTCCAGCCCCCAGGGACCTCTCCAGAGGCTTCCAGAGTCACCGTAACTTTGGGTCTTTCTGTGTAAATTCCCAAGAAATGCCTGCTGGTCCGGTGGCCTGCCGGGGACCTGAAATACCCTCACTGGGCCAAGGAAGGGTCAAGGAGGGGCGGGCACAGGGCTGGCGGTCTCCAGGTACGCTGTACAGATGGACAAGTTGCTAAAATATAAAATACATCCACTCCGGGCTGGGCGTGTGGCTCACACCTGTAACCCCAGCGCTTTGGGAGGCTGAGGCGGGAGGATCGCTTGAGCCTATGAATTTGAGATTAGCGTGGCAACACAGTGAGACCCCTGTCTCTACAAAAGATTAAAAAATTAGCCGGGCGTGGTTGTGTGCACCTGTAGTCTCAGCTACTCGGGAGGCTGAGGCAGGAGGATCGCTTGAGCCCAGTTGGCGGCTGCAGTGAGCTATGATGATGCCACTGCACTCCAGCCTGGGCGACAGAGCGAGGCCCTGTCTCTTCAAAAAAAAAAAAAATATATATATCTCCACACTAGATGGGAGACAGATGCAGCCTCAACCTTGCCCATCATACCTGAGTCCCTATTCTGGGTCCCCCAGGAGCGCAAGTTCCAGCACCCAAGTGGGCAGCACACTTTTCAGGGAGACCCCCAGCACCTCCAGAGCCAGGGTCCCTCCGATTAGTTGATATTGGTCAGCATGCGGTATTCGCCATAACGCAGGTAAGGACGCTGAGGTGTAACACGGAAGTGTTGCATGGGATATACTTATACCAAAACATTACCTGTTGTTTATCTGAAATTCAAATTTAACTGGGCATCCTGTATTTTTGTTCTTATTTTTAATTTTTATAGTAGAGACAGGCTCTCACTCTGTCACCTAGGCTGGAGTGCAGTGGCGTGATCACAGCTCACTGCAGCCTCTGGCTCCTGGGCTCCAGGGATCCTCCCGCCTCGGTAGATACAGGCGCCACAGTTTTATTTGCTAAATCCGAGGACGGTGGCTGGGCAGGGGGGGCGCTCCTGGGCAGGCAGGTGCTGGGACCCAGGGCGGGCGACGAGGGGGTTAAGTAAGAGCCACACACAGGCGCGCTGGTAGCTTCCAGGGCGGGGACGCCTGCTGGGCTCCCCAGGTGCCCGGGATCAGCCAGATGGAGGAGGTTCAAGGCCTCTCTGCCCCCCCACCCCCTCCCCTGCAGCCACCTTCCAGGTCCCGCCCTCTCCGGCTCATTATTCATGTTTAATGGCAGTGGGGGGGGGCAGAGAGTGGGCGGGCAACACCTGGGACTTCCAGGCTCCCAGCAGGCGGCCTCACTAATGGGGCTGGAAGGGGCTCAAGTGTCCAATTTGGGGCAGGGGCGGGAAGGAGACCCCTCCCGCATCCACCCTGCCATTTCCTTTCACATCGAGGCTAGAGACCAGGCACCGCACCTCTGGACGCCTTTATACCCGTAACAGCCCCACCTGGACGGGGTCCTCCTGGGCCCCTGACCCCCAGACACAGAGGGGGCTGCCCTGGTGCGCCTGGCTGTCCCCCATCCCGGGCAGAGGCAGGAAGGAAAACCCAGCCCTGACCCCCCAGCTCCCCAGGTGAGTGCATTACACATGGGAGTTTACTGAATCCCCACAGCCAGGTGAGGAGGGGAAACTGAGGCCCAGAGAAGGCTCAGAGTTCGAGACTACTGTGGCAGAGCTGGGACCAGAACCCGGGACTCTCCCATGCTCTTGGCCACTCACTTTCTGTCTCTCTTCTGAGCCATCCGACATGCTATTCCTCTCGCTTGGGCCACTCTTTTCCATACTCTTGGCAAAGCCTCTTTGGACACGCTGGCCAGGTCAGCTGCTTCCTCTGGGTCCCTATCTGCCCGGGTGGCCCCATTACACCCCACTCCTTATGTGTCCGTCTCCCCCACTGGACTGTGAGCCTTGGCAGGGTGGTGGGGGGGGTGGGAATCGGGGTCTGTCTTGTCCCCACTGTGTTCCTGGTGCTCAGCGCAGAGCCTGGCACGCAGCAGACAGAAGTGCTCTGGTGTCAGTCACAGATGTCCTGGCTCTATCCCCATTTGCTGTGTGACCCTGGGCAAGTAGCTATCCCTCTCTGAGCCTTCCTTTTCCCCATCTGTAACAGGGGATACCAGAGCCTCGATTCTACTAACCCAAACTGCGCTGAGATGGCAAAGAACTTACATTGTACAAAAAGGTGCTGGAAGCTGGGCGTGGTGGCTCACGCCTCTAATCCTAGCACTTTGGGAGGCTGAGGTGGGAGGATCGCCTGAGGCCAGGAGTTCAAGAGCACCCGCTGCAAAAAATAAAAAATTAAAATTAAAATATTAGCTGGGCCTGGTGGCGTGTGCCTGTAGTCCCAGCTACTCAGGAGGCTGAGGCAGGAGGATCCCTTGAGCCCAGGAATCGGAGGCTGCCGTGAACTATGACAATACCACTGCACCCAGCCTGGGTCGCATAGTGAGATCCTGTCCCAAAAAAGAAAAAACCAAACAAACAAAAAACAAAAAAGAGTGCTGGATCCGTGGAACCATGCTTAGCACCCAGGAGGAGGCGCAACAGATGTCTATCTGAAGTTTTAGGCAAATTAAAACAAGAAGTATCCCTACACACCTATTAGAACGGTCCAGACCCAAAGCGCTGCCAACAGCAAATGCTGACGAGGACATGAAGCAACAGGAACCTTCATTTGTTGCTGGTGGGAATGCAAAATGGTACAGCCACTTTGGAAAGGCAGGGCGGCAGGTTCTTACAGAGCTAAACATACGCTCACCGTACTATCCAGCAATTGCGCTCCTAAGTATTTACCCAAAGGAGCTGAAAACTTACGTCCACACAGAAACCTGCACACGGATGTTTATAGCAGCTTTAAGGCATAACTGCCAAGACTTGGAAGCCACCGAGATGTCCTTTGGTATGCGAGTGAGCAAATAAACAGTGGTACATCCAGACAACGGGACATTATTCAGCGCTTAAGAGAAAT